>MU225973.1:1253420-1265812 GCA_018584345.1 Thuja plicata | reverse complement strand
GCATTATAACAATACAATAAAATACTTTCAATTTCAGGGCCATTTGAGCTCAAAATCCATCCTATTTATAGGAGAAATGGAGGAAGGGGAGAAGACTCTAGAAGGGCTTCCATTAATGAGGGTGTAACACTCATTAATGAGGTATGGGTGGAAGGAAAATGTAAGAGCCATTAATGCTTCATTTATGAAAGCATTAATGAGGTATGGGCGAGGGTTTAAGAAGCATGGGTGAGGGTTTAGATTCAAGTCTGACAAGGTGGACTTGAGGAAAGGAATCTTGAGATTCCTTGACTTTCTCAAGTGGATGGAGTTGTTAATCATTCCTTAATGGAATGTGACAACATTAAGGGTAGCTTAGGATTAGGATTAGGGCTTTAAGGCATGTGATCAAGAAGATAGAGATGGGAAGAGAGAGAATGAGTGGAGGGTGATTAGATAATTAGGGTTAATTAGCTAATTAAGAAGAATTAGCATGTGAGAAGGGGTTGGGATGAGTTTGAACTCATGGTTGGGTAGTTGAGATTAGTTAGGTTTGAGGGAATATTAATAAAATGAATTGTTGTAATACATATTCACTTAATAATAGGAATTTAATTAATCATTTAAGCTTTTGATTGCTTTGTAATAATTAATTATGACTATAGCTAAATTGAATCAATTAGGCTAGGGGATTGATTTTGCAAGTGATGAGGTATAAATAATATTTCATTAATTCCCTTTAAATTAATTACCTTAGCCAGGTTATGATTTGAATTGATTGAATTAAATTGATTGGATTGGCTAAAGTGATTAATGTAAATTAGTGATTAGATCACTTAGGAGCTTAAATCTGATTCGAATGAATTATGCCAAGTAGTAATAGAGTCATTTGGACATAATTGGGGGTATAATCACACTTAGGGAAAACAGGGTCTAAAATTGGAACAGACCAAATTTAGGTGGTTACATTTGCCCCTCTTTGAATTGATGTGCGAGCAACGCATTGATTTAAATAAATTTTTTGATTTTTGACTTCAGAAAGATTGAGAATTCCGTTCTTGGTTGTCGAATGAAATGATGATGAGATCAGTCTTGCACTTGATTGAACTAAACTGATAGAATTGACCTTGAACTTGGTTTTCATCCAAAAATCAATAAAAGATCTTAAAGATACCAATTCTAAACTTAGTTGTCATCCAAAAGATTGATAATATTGATCCTGAACTTGGTCGTCATCCAAAAGTTAGTAAGAAGCTGCCAGGAGCTTAATAAGAATATTTTAAAATGAGGGGGCACAAGATATCCAACTCATGAGAACCAAAGATTTCTATCCAATAGTTCTGACTTAGTCAAGGAAATTGTCATGCCCCTAGTTTGTTTGATAACGAAGTCATTTTAATGTTGTTTCGATAAAAAATTTAATTGATGATAGTGTGATCATGCCCCCTCAGGAATGAAATTGAAGGAAAAAGAATGAAATCCCTCTATTGAAAGAATGTGCCACTTGCATGGAACAGGTTAGGGCAAGAAAGAATGGAGTAGAAGAAGTGGAAAAAGATGGTGCGTTTAAAAATAAACACACTAGTACCAAGTTTAATTATGTTTTGAAAAGGTGAGTTTAATTTTGTTCCCGATAGATCAAAGATTTTGGGAACCATGGGTATTAGTAATAAAATTGGATTTCAGATGAATTAAAAATAGAAAGGAGTTTGAGCTCAAATCCTTATGTTGTTCTTTCAAAAATGCATCATGCAATCTCTATATGCAGCTACATGCAGACTCCTAGGAATGTCACTGATTTGGAGATATTATAGCATTTTATCATCATTGGGCATCTTTTGGAATGAATACCACCCGATAGTACAACCATCACTAATACCCACTGATATTATGAAATTATGAATACTATGTTTTATTGAGATGTCAGAAATAGACTTAGGCATCAAGGCATAGAAGCCAGGATAACAAAATAGTCACCTTCCTTTTAATATACCAAATTCTATGTAAGGAAAGATATTGGACCCGTAATGACCTCAAAAATTCATATCCTTGGGTACATTATGATTCGTATACCTTAGTGAGAATCTATACCAGAAAAAAGACAAGGAAATTGTTTCAGCCTCACCGTAGTTTACACATAATGAAGATCGAGATATATGCGGCTATCCACCCATAGTGGTAGCGCTTATCATAAACATCTAAGTGAGGTGAAATTTATAGGATCATTTGAAATAATCACTATACATAGAAAATCAAGAAAAAATTATGCCCTCTATCCTTGTGACTCTTTGTCTTTGCATAGATGTCATTGAGCAACTAAGAAGACATAATAAATTATCAACTGAGAATCAATCAAATAAAATTTATAATTACTTAGATGCCCCTAGTTGAAAACATCATCAGGACATAAAAGAATCATAATCAAACCAATATCAAAATGTGTGTTTAAGTAGTACTTGTTCATTCATATGTCAAACACAGGAGAGATTCATTAATCAGAAAATTGGAATATAAGCAATATGGTGTTCCATGTCTATGCATTGATAGGATAATCCATTCATGTTTGTGATCTAATATAGCCTTGTCAGGACTTTGTTAATGTAAATTTCATGTTTGGAAATGTGATGTTTTGAAAAAAAACCCTTGTTTTGGAAAGTGACATTGTTTCACATGTATCAAGAAATATTGTGTTCACAATGCAAACCACCCTAGAGAAACCTGGAAACCATAACCTACCATACTAGAAAAGATGCCCCCAACACAGAATGACTTATTCTTAAGACATAAATGTAGACAAATCCCAAGCAAGGATAAGATAGCCATGTAGGAAATGAAGTCAACGTATAAGCACAGGTAAAGTTATGAAGGCCTAGTATCAGTAGTGCATTGATAGATGGAGTGTAAAACACAAGTGATGCATGATTGCCAGGTTTTCACCACTTGGCAAGATCTTTTCTCTTCTTTTTTCTACCAAGATGCCTATTTTACCAGCTGCTCATCAAGGAACTTTTCTCTTTTTTAATTTTTTTGCTATTTTTTATTTTTTAAATGTTTTTGTAGTATCAAGGCACCTATTTACCAGGTTTTCACCAAGGATACCTTTTTTGTAGGACCTTTTCCATTGTTTTTGGATTTCTTCAAGATCAATTTTCTATATTTTTTTGGTATTTTGTAAAAAAAATTTGTTGTACATGCTCTGCTAGCCGAACATCAAGCGTAGAACCACTTCAAATGTAGAGTGTTGAAAGGATCTAGAAGAACATCTCCCTCAGGTGTAGCTAGTTGATAAGATCCAGTCCCAAAAGTGGCAGTGATAACATAAGGTCCTAGCCAGTTAGGTTCAAATTTCCCTTTTTGTTCTCTATTAGGCTGTTCTTAGAATTCTCCTTTAAGACAAGATCCCCCACTTCAAATTTTCATGGTTTGACCTTCTTGTTGTATCCTTTGGACATATGTTCTTGGTACATTTTGAGGTGATCGAACGCTTGTTGTCTACACTCATCAAGTAGGTCTAAAGAATTTACTTGATCAATGTGGTACTAATTATCAGTAACAAGACCTTGTAAAGATATGTGCAAAGATGGGATTTCAACCTCAATAGGTAGTACTGCTTCAGCGCCATAGACTAGAGAAAATGGCATGGCTCTAGTTGGTGTTATGATGCTTGTTCTATAGGCCCATAGTGCCAGATTCAGTTGTAAATTCCAGACTTACTCACAGTTCTATGTAGAATCTTGAGAATATTTTTGTTCGATGCCTTAGCCTGTCCATTACCTTGAGGGTAATAGATTGAGGAGTAGTGTTAGTAATATGGAATTGTTCACAAAGGTCATCAATGTATTGATTTTTAAATTGGCCCCCATTGTCTGTTACAATTGAAGATGGTATCCCATATCTACAAATAATGTAGTTCAGAATGAACATAGCCACCTGTTTTCCAGTGTCTTTGATTAGAGGCATGACCTCGACTGAATTTGTGAAATACTCAGTGGCTGTAATGATGAACTTGTGTCCATTTAAAGAGTTGGGATATATTTGTCCAACCAGGTGAAAGGCCCATTGCTGAAATGGTCAATATGTTACGAAAGGTATAAGTTCTCTGTTAGGCGCATGGATGAGATTTCCATGTGTCTAGCATTTAAGACATGATTTTGAAAACTAAATAGCATCTTTCTCCATGGTAGGCCAGTAATAGCCTACTCTGAGCAATTTCTTGGCTAATGAAAAGTCATTCAAGTGTATCCACATACACCTTTGTGGACTTCTTTTAATGCTAGATCAGACTCTTCGAGTTCTAAACACTGTAGAAGTGTACCGTTGAGACCTCATCAATATAGATTTTTAGTTATGAGGACGTAATGTGATGTTGTCCTAATCAGGGATCTTTTCTCATTTCTGGATAGATTGTTAGGGATGGTCTGGTAAGAAAGGTAAGCAATGATATTGGCATACTGAGATTGGTCTGGGGAATTCAAAGAACATATTACCTGGTATTCAGGGGTATCAAAGGTAGGATAGGATAGTTCTTCCACCAAGAAGTCATAGCGGAATTGATGTTCTTCTAGTTGTAATATTGATGCCAAGGTAGCCATAGCATCTGCAGCTTTGTTCTCTGATCTTGGTAGCTGCTGGAATGTGATGAATACAAAGTATTTCTTTAGGTCATCAACTAGTTTCTTGAAGGGCATCAACTTCTCATCTTGCATTTGATACTCCCCATTGACCTGATTGATAATTAGTTGGGAGTCACCATACACGTATAACTCTACAATCTTCCACTCCATAGCTAGCTTAAGGCCGTCTACCAATGCTTCATATTCTGAAATATTGTTAGTGCATGGAAACATTAATTTGTAAGATTTGGGAATCTTGTAACCTTGAGGGGTTATGAATAGAACTCCTACTCCAGAGCCTTGTTGAGTAAATGAACCATCAAAGTACATCTTCCATGGATATTCAATTAGGTGCATGATTGTTTCATCAGGGAATTCAATCATCAAAGGTTCATCATCTTGGAGTGGTGAATCATCCAATTGATCTGCAAGGACCTATCCTTTGATATCTCTCCATTATACATATTCAATGTCAAACTCACTTAGAGTCAAGACCCATTTTGCCAAACATCCTGTTAACATTGTTCTGCTTAAAAGGTACTTTAGAGGATCAATCTTAGAAATGAGATTTACTACATGAGAGAGCATGTAATGCCTCAACTTTTGTGATGCGAAGATGACTGCTAAGCCCACTTTTTCAATAATGCTATAATTGAGCTCATATGCGACCAGTGTTCTACTAATATAGTAGATAGCTCTTTCTTTCTTTGTTTCATCCTCTTGTGCTAGAAATACTCCTAGGGATGTAGCTATAGCTGAAATTTATAGGAGTAGGGGCTTTCCATGAATAGGCACCATAAGAATAGGAGGAGTAGCTAGGTATCCTTTCAATTCTCTAAAGTTCACTTCACAATGTTCATCCCATTTGAAAGTAACCCCTTTATGTAATAACTTAGTAAAGGGTTGTGGCCTATCTGTAAGTTGGGACATGAATCTCCTGATGGACTGAAGTCTTCCTTGTAGCATCCTCATTTGACTGATGTTACATGGAGGAGCCATCTCTAGTATAGCTTTAACTTTAGCAGGGTCTACCTCAATTCCCTTTGCTAAAACTATAAACCCTAAGAGTTTCCCTGATTGGACCCCAAAGGCACATTTATTTGGGTTGAGCCTGAGTTGGAACTATTCCATTCGATCCAATATCTTTCTTAAGTCAGCAATGTGAGTTCCTCTTTCTTTGGATTTAGCCAATGTGTCATCCACATAGTCCTCCATGTTCTTGTGCATCATGTCATGGAATATAGTTGTCATGGCTCTTTGATATGTTGCACTAGCATTCTTTAGCCCAAATGGCATGATGTTCTAGAAAAAGGTGCCCAATGCACATGTAAATGTAGTTTTCTCTTGATCCTTAGGGGAAATTTTGATTTAATTATAGCCAGAGAATCCATCCATTAAAGAATACATCTGGTAGCCTACTATAACATCTATGATCATGTCAATGTTAGGTAGAGGGAAGTCATATTTCAGACATGCTTTTTTCAAGTCTCTGAAGTTAGTACAGATCATGATAGATTTATTTTATTTAGACACGGGGACCACATTGGAGATCCACCCTGCATAGACAATGACTCAGATAAACCCAACTTTTAACTTCTCTAGCTCTGCTTTTACCAATAATGCAACATGAGGATGCATCTTTCTAAGTTTTTATTTCATGGGCTTGATCCTGGGAGCTATAGATAAGTGGTGCATGATTAGATTAGGATCCAACCCTAGCATATCTGTATAATACCATGCAAAGTTAATCTTCTTCTATTTCAGGAACTCTGTGAACTGTGTCTTCTCCTCTTCTGACAAGGATTGTGCAAGATGTACTATTTGAGGATTTTCAGTAGTGCCCAAATTTACTGGCTGTGTTGGTTCAATCAGTACTGAAGACCATTCCTAAAAGTGTTTAGGGAGGATATCAAGAGTCTCATCCTTTGGCACCTCGGAGAGGTTTTTACCATTGGATACCTCTTTTTTCTTTACTATTTTGGGATCTGATAGTACCGCAGAGTGGTTTTCACCATTAGTCCACTTTTTCTTTTTCTTTTTTAGTTTTTGACTAAGAAACCTGATATCATCCTGTGACATGTTCTTGCTCCTTGCATTGGTGGAAGAAGGGTATGGTTCAAAATCATTGAGATAACAAGCTAGAGTGTGGTCATTGGGAAAGTCGAGGATAGGAGTAGGATCCATTTTAGTCCAATCAATTAAGTTTGGAAGTACCAATATTAGGGAGTCAGTCTCTAGAAAGGACAGCATCATGCTAGCATCAAGACCATTAACCAACATGACATGACCTATTAGGTTAATTTATTCAATATTGAGATCAATAAGAGTGAGATTATTGTTAAAGGGGTCATTTTTAGTCATATGCAGACCAAAATCTAGCTACTCGTCAGTAGAAATTTCATCATCATCTCTCCGTAAAAGGAGGCTTCTTTCATGTAGCCTATGAAATTATTCTAGACTTATGTATTCACAAGTTTCTCCATTAATGATTGGGGGAAGGAACTCTTCTTCTACTTCAGGATTATCAGTATCATTCGGAGGAGTGTCAGACTATTTATGAGGAGCTGAGGGGGGCGCAAACATGTGAATTGTATCTATCCCAATATCTTCAGTGGCAACAAATAGCTCTTCCCATTCATAGTCATGAGAGTTAGTGACCACATCATCAGATCTATTTAAGTATTCATCAATGGTTATTTGATGTACCTGGTTAGCTACCTATGGATCAAAGTGTGGTAGATCAAGGATATGTGAAACTATGACCATTTGCCCCTAGTTAGGATGTAAATCCTATTGTCGAGGTGTCTCTTGAGTAATTGTTTCTATGGTGTCCCCTACCTCTTGAATGGGAGGTTGTGCTAGTAAAGGGGTGTGAAGATCTTGTGGTACCTCAAAGCTGGGTACATAGCATTCTCCATGGTATTTGGGGTCCTATGGGGTTTTGTGTGCCAACATGTAAAAATCTCTCATAGGACCACTTCTCTAGTTCATATGTTTCATCACTCCCTTTATCTGAGTGTGGACTCTCTTTTGAAGTGGGTTTATCAGTTTTAGTATTAAAACCCAGTCCTATTTTATCCCTTGTCCTATGTCATTTAGAGGTCCTTTTCCTCTGTATCCCATCTATTTGAGGAAATCATATCCCTTTCCATACTACTCTGGGGATATCTTCACATGTTTGACCTCAACCTCCACCGGTTCTCCTTTGTAACGCCAGTCCAAGACTACTTGTTATCTATGTTATCTAAAGAAGATGTGGATGCCTTTACCATACCAGTTGCTTTGTGTATTTATGGCTCCTTGGATGTTTTAGGTGTGAATATTGAGGAAGGTTTTCCATAGGATCTTAGTGACACTGGAAGTTCTATCAATGAGGGAGTCAGGTCCAGCTTGTACTCTCCCATACCTGTTTCTTCAAGTTTTAAGGTTTTTCCAAAACTCTTCATAACCATGTCCTTGCTAGTTTTAGGAGTAACTGTATCCATAGCCTCTTTGTTGTGTGGGATCATGCTACCCACTTTGATATTGTTACAAGTGTAGTTAGCATCTATAGGAATCATCACTTCCACCCCATTATGTGGGAATTTTATGCATTGGTGGTAAGTAGATGGTACAACTTGCATTTCATGGATCCATGGTCTCCCTAATAGGATATTGTAGGCCAAAGGTAGATCCAGGACTTAACAAGTGATATTCCTCTCAATCAGTCTGACTCTGATAGGTAGAACAATAAGACCTCTAGAGGATCTTTCTTCCTCATCATAAGCTTTGATGGTTATCTTGATTCTAGAGTCAATTGTTTGTTTTAAGAGACCCAGTCTCTTGATTAGAGCCAGTGTACAGATATTCAATCATACGCCTCCATCTATCAGCACGTGTCTAACATGGGACTTATGAATAAGGACTTCAATATGGAGGGGTTGATTATGTGGATGTGTCAATGAATTATCATCCTCTTCAGAAAAGGAGAGGTAATGTGGCGCTAAAATGTGATTGACCATCGCTTGGAATTTTTCGATATGAATATCCTTTGGGACATTAGCAGCATGTAGAGCTTGTTCTAGGATTTCCCTATAACCTATGGATATTTTGAGCAACCCAAAGATAGAAATTTTGGCAGAGGTTTGTTGCAATTGGTCTACCAAGTCATGTTTTTCTCCAGGAATAGTAACCACATGTTTTGATGCTGGTTTAGGAATAGTTACAATAGGAACCTTGGATGTCGATGTCTATTTTGGAGGTCCTTTGATTGTGACTTGTGTTTGGCTCCATGTTACAGCATTTTAGTGGAATGAGACACCTTTGATTGTGACCATATTGATGGATTCATTTTTTATGTCAAGCATATTGATCACATTGTCATTTTTGGAATAGGTGTAGTTTACCTCATTAATCTTCCCTTTAGATGTTTCCGCTTGATCGTAATTAGGAAAGGGTTTGTTGAATGTTGTATGATCCTCATTGGTAGTGTGTCTGTCTACTTTGATCTTACCTCCTTCAATAAGGTCTTGGATGACATGTTTAAGTTTGAGGCAATTATTAGTCTTGTGTCCCTTGTTTTTGTGGAAGACACAGTAGGAATTATAATCCCACCATCTAGGTTTCACCATTGGTTCCCACGGTTTGGAATATGGGATTGTAACAAATTTGTTATTTGATAGTGTTTTCTAAATAGTCTCAAGAGGTTCTCCTAAAGCAGTGAAAGTTCTATGGGGTTTGGAAGTCCATGATCGTCCCTTGTCATTATCATTGTTTTTTTTGGGTATAGGGGTCATGACTTTAGCATCCTTGCTTTCTTGCATACTATTAGTCAAATTGAACACCTCAGGTTTAGGATTAATGTTAGAGGCATCAACTACTCCATCATTAACAAAATTCATGTTTTGCTTCCACCATTTAGGCTTGGAGTTGGAGTTGTTGGTTTTGTTTTCATTTTGAAGGGTGATCTCTCCCCTTTTGATCATGACTTCCTCAATACGGAGGGAATTTTTAATCATTCTGTCGAAGCTTGGTGAGTCTTGCATTTGTAATGCGTAGTTCAATTCTAGTACCAAGTTATTAACAAAGATTTCCATTTTCTCATATTCGGGGATGACTCTTGAATATCGTGCAAAGATCTTCCTCCATCTTTGTAGGAAGTGTGTAAATGATTCACCAGTCATTTGTTTAGTATTACACAGATCCATCATGGTCACATCATGTTGTATGTTATAAGAGTAATTCTAGATAAAGCGTTGAATAAGCTCTTCAAATGTTTTGACCTTAGGGTTCAGTTTTGAGAACCACTCCATGGCATTTCCTCCTAGACTTCCTAGAAACAGTCGCATGAGGTATGTAGGTTCATGCATGTATTCTATGCTCAAAGCAAAAAATTCCCTCACATGGTCATGTGGGTCAGTTTCTCCTATGTACTTTTGATACATTGGTCTTGCCACTTTGGGATGAAATGGGACCATAGTGATACTCTTGTCAAAAGGAAATGGACAAATGGCATCCAAAGAGTATTGTGTTTTGGGCTTCTCTTTCTCTTGTTTGAGGTTTGTAAGCTCTATTTGCATCAATGTTAGTTATTTGGAAAGGATGGATATAGGAGTTAGTACATCCTTTTCTTTGAGCTTTTTCACATCATAATCCTTAGGTAATTTGACACCCATGGATGCTAGATGGAGGAAGTACTTTTCTTTATCGTCATCAATTATCCGTTCCAATATCTTGTGGAACCTCTTACTCTATTTGAGTTTTTTGTACTCATATTCAGGGATCTCCCCTTCACTGTCTAATCCAAATGGGCCATGTTCAAATTTGGGTCCTTCCTCCTCATCTGTATCTTTGGTCTTTTGGTTTTAACCATCTTTATATTCCACAAAAGCCTCACTCCATCTGCAAGTGTTGCTATCCATTTGTAGAGAGTCTAGATCAAGTAGGGAACTGTGAGATGTTTCTCCTGGAAAGTGTGTTGATTTAGGAGGTACTTCTGATCCTTTATACATGTACTTGTTTCCCTAAACCACCTCTGCATGAATTAAAATTTCCTTCGCCTTCAGTTCAACAAAAGGATCAAGCCTCGTCAGTTTGAGGTTGGTGATCTTGTCCTGTAGCACAATATGAAGAACCTCTAGAATGGTGAAAAGAAAGGAAAGTTTGAACCTAATTGGTTGGGGCCCTTCATTGTCATAGAAAAATATGGTTACAACACTTATCAGATTGCATCACTAGAGGGAGATCCTATCCCTGATCCTATAAATATTATACATCTCAAGCATTTCTATGCTTGATCTATCAGTAGTCCATTGTACAACTAAAATTTTCAAAAATTCAAAAAATTAGAAAAGCAGAAAACCAAAAAACATTCAAAAAGAAAGAAAAAAGCAAAAAAATATAAAATAAATAAAGCATAAAAAATATAAAATCTTGAGAAAAAGTATCAATAAAGAAAAAGAAAAAGAGAAATAAATCTTTCCATTTGTGAAAACCACTTCGGTGGCGCAATGGATAAGTACCATAGTGAAAACCTGTCTCAGATGCCATGTGTAGTCAAATCCACCATCTATTTCAAAATTATTTCCATGCATCCTACATCACCTTTCATAATAAAGTCACTACCCATATCTGTGCAGGTAGTTCCTTGACCATTTTCCACCTCTGCAATAAAAATTCCCGCACGACTGAGCTTACCATATCAACACTGAGCTTTTTTCTAGACATAGTGACTGTGAATGTTTCCACCAAATCAGTAGATAGATTGACTTTCCTAATGATCGTTCTATTCACAAGCAATTGCCAAGGAATTCCCATTTTTTATCAATAAATCTTTGGCCCATCAGGATGTATCCTTTCGGTGTCAGCTATTCTATCGATTCTCACATCAAAATTGGTCATGGCAAGAAATTTTGGACTAAATGACCCCTTGTTCAGGATGCCTTTTTGTTAATTTTATCTTGTGTTCTACTATGTCCTTATCATGACACCCTCGATCTTTTATATCTTGTTTCATTATGGTGAGTATATAGTGAAATACGTGTCATTTATGGTATGATCTACTTGTCATAGATTGTTAGTACATTTATGTTTGATATTTAGTTATGACTATGTATGCCTCACTAGGGACAGGATTCATGCATCTCAAATCCCTTAAAAGATCTGGATGTACTGCGTCTCCTCATGAGTAACATTTCATAGGTCTCATCATACTTGATATCTTGCATTCTTGTTCCTAACAACCTAACTGTCTGAAAGTCTAGTCCACATAAAGGAACCATGTCGTGCTTGTGTTTTCTAGCACATGGTGCATAACTCCTTTTGCAATATCAAACTAGGGTGTGCTCTCCAAAATTAACATGGTATCAATCCCACTATCATCATGTAGTTAAGATTGCATTGTAGTTAGGTCATATCACATTTTGATTTTTCTCTTGGCACAGTTTCTATTTATTCCCCCTATCCATTCACCTAAGTTATTTTATTAGACCTATTTGATACACACAAAAATAGTGTCCTCATATGTCTCATATTGCATTCATTCATTAGGTTACTTTTATTAGTCATTAAGTCCATTAATCATTATTCATTATAGTTGCGTTGCATATAGTTACATTTCATTCATTATCCATTCATTATTTAGTTGCATTGTTAAGTCATTAACATCATTTTTAAGATTCATTCATTTTAGGATTCATTACACATTTTATAAATCACATAAACATTTACATTTATTTACCATCATATTGCATCAATACATCTACAATACATCCACCCATAAGCATTTACATATCACATCTAACATATGTATATATATATATA
>MU225973.1:1193365-1237088 GCA_018584345.1 Thuja plicata | reverse complement strand
AAGTGCATCACATCTAAAATCCTTTTGTAGAAGGTGGACTTAATAGTTCTTTACAAATCTCTTAACAGAGTGCACACTTAATAGTGTTGCTAAAGCTTCAAATGAAGTAGATCTTAATAGGTCTCCACTGTAATACACCTAACAGGATAGGTCATCACTGTGACCAATTGTAAGCCTTAACTAGACCCTTCTTATCTGTAGATAGTGAAGTCTT
Organism: Thuja plicata; assembly: GCA_018584345.1. Lineage (NCBI taxonomy): Eukaryota > Viridiplantae > Streptophyta > Pinopsida > Cupressales > Cupressaceae > Thuja > Thuja plicata. The sequence continues at coordinate 1,236,874 of MU225973.1, read as the reverse complement.
GTGGGTAACAATCCCCACCGCAGTTTTTACTTCCTATTAGGAGTTTTCTGCGATATCATATCTTGTGTCATGTGTTATCTATTTTCATGAATGTTTATGTTATGGTTACATACTAAAAGAACTTATGATATGATTGCATATACATAAAGAAAGATGAACAGTTAGATAAGATAATTTACAAACTGATGATTAAGGGTTAATGGGCTAACCAAGAAATTTTTTAGAGGTAGTGATTCACCCCTCCCCTCTTAGTACATCATCTCAATATAATTCCAACAGTAAGTGCTAGTAAATGGAATTTTTTTCCTTCTAAAAACAATTGGAATGGTTAGGTATCCACAAGATGACATCAAATCCACAATTAGGTCCCTTAGTGCTTGGTTAACTGGGAGTTATACACTGTATCGACTTAAAATGGAAGAACTTCCATGATAAGAATGTTTATCCCTCCTTAGGGGATGTTTTTAACCACCATCACATTTTCCTCTCATTTTCGCATCCCCTTCTGCTTATCTGCTTGTTTAGGACCCTGATTGGGCCTCTTCGGGCACCTTCCATCCCATCTGGCGTATTTTCCAGGGGTTTTGACCCCTGGGTCAATGTTGACCTCGATCTTGACCTAGGTCAAGGTCGACCTCAACCTTGGCCTGGGTCATCAAAAATTCACTTTCCCACTTCCAGGTCGGCTATTTTGGGTTCCGAAGCAGAAAATACTAAATTTTATTTAATATAGGTCCTCTTCTAGGGGCATGGGTCTAATTGGAATTTAATTCTCCTATGTTAGCCTCTCTAGAAGATTGTTCCCTAGTTTCATATAAAAGGGATCCTTTCTCTCTCATTTTCTCTAAGTCTTCTAAGTGCAAAAAGCTCTAACCAAGATTTTGTCAAGAAGCAAAAGGTTCAAGCATCCATTGTTCTACATGTTCTCAAGCTTTCAAGGTGTTCAATTTTTCCTCTCAAGCATTCAAGTTCTCCATTGAAGATCAAGGATTCAAGCTTTCAAGCCTTTGAAGGGATTTAGTTCAAGCATTCAAGATTTATCATTCAAACCCTAAATCTAGCCATCATGGTGGTGTGATCTTCCTTCAAGATCCTTTGTGAATCCTCAAACACTCAATCATTCTCCCTTCAAGGTGGATTCCAAGCATAAAATCATGGAGTTTTATGGTTTCTATTGAGTCCAAGCTTTCATATATACGTACTTGCTTACATTTGAATTACATTTACATATATATTCAATACCATAGCTTCATTGTTAGATTCAATTCTACTACTTCCTAGCATTCTATACTTTATTGATTTCAAGGTTAATTCCTAAATCAGGGTTTGACTAAGGAAAACCCCTCCCCCCAATAAACAAATCCCCTTTTTATTATAGGTATAGGTTTAGGATTGAGGATTTGAACTCAGATCTAGATACCCTTTTCAATGAACTATCGGGATCCGCGAACAGATTTTTTGTTGGGCCTGTGTAGGTCAAGGCCAAGATTATTGGGATAGGGGTGATGTTTGTGGGTCAAGGTTGACATTTTTCATAAGACAGTGTTGAATCAGAAAAATATTTTTGGGTTTTGTTCGTCTCTGGGTTTCGGTTCCAAATCATACTTCAGATTTTCTAGAAACATAGTACAGACCTTAGAAAACAACATTCTTTGATCTGCAATATTTCAAGGGTAGTGTATTTCTCCCATCCATTTCAAATCAAATCCTTAATCATTCTAAGTCTATCATACATTTACATTCATTCACACACATTTTAAGAGGGAAACCTAGGATCTCCTTCTTTATTCTTATTTCCAATAGATTGATTCATTTATTCATTGATCTTTTTTGGGTTGATCAATTTGGATCCTTCCTTTGTGTATTTGAGAATAAAGGGGAATGTCTTATTTATCCCTCCACTCTAAACATTAAATGTAACGTGATAAGTGATTTGAGTATCAAAACACTCTTATTCTATTAACATCATTTTCTTACCTTACATACACTACTGTATATTTTCATAATTTGTGCATACATGGAGATATACACCTAGGGCTCGATCACACAGCCATCTCCCTGCATCAACATGAAAATACTTGCAAGATCATTGAAATCATATTACAAAGAAGTTTTCTACCAGAGATTATGCAATTCCCATGGTGGAAACGCTTCCAAATTGAAAAATAATGTGAAACCCTTAGAAATGGACAAAAACCAGAGTTGCAGAGATACAAATCATGATAATAGGAGTTATAGGTAGGATATTTTCACCAAAATGGTTGCATTTGAAGGCTAAGGAATAGGGGGATCTGATCCAATTAGTATTTTGCAGAGTTGAATCCATACACATCCATACAATCCACAATAACAAAAAAATGGTTATTTTTTATTGATTTATGAGCCAAATTTACATCTCCTGGTCTTCCACCTACCTGTAAGGGTTATGAAGACCATTCCCAATAGTTTTACAATAGTTTTTGAGCCTCCTAGTTGTTGGGAATGAGTTACAAACAACTTTTTGAAAAGTTGTCAATACTAAGCAAGGTTGCAATTAAGTAACTTTTGCAATTTTGCAACTAATGAGAAACATGACTCATCTGAAAACTTAAGTCCCTAAAAGGAACCTATCTTTTAGAAAACCATCCTAAGATACTAACCTATCCTAGAAACAAACACTTATTTGATCTCATTACCATAGTATACCAAGTAGCTTATAAATGACCAATCTTGGAACTAGGTCTCACAATTTGGATCATAATGATAGACTAACTCTAAAAACTTGAACTACAAGATGTCTTGGGTCCCTTAGGGAAAAGAGTGCACTGAGAACATCAAGGATGAAAAATATCTGAAATCTTCATGAGACTCTATGTGCTAGGAGGTGCTCCTGCACCATACTCCCCATGATAATTAGAGCTCAAGTTCCTATTTGAGTTGAGGAGATCCAGGGTTGAACCATGTGCTTCTATCTGATCCACTGTCATCCAAGTGACATCTATTAGGGATTCCCTTCCACTTTACTAAATACTACATATAGGTGTGATTTCTGGTCTTCTTCCATTCCTTAGTTGCAAGGATCTTGTCTAATTAAACATGTAGACTTAGTGGAAGAGTTGTAACATAGGTGTCATATAAAGAGTCATCAAATTTTTTTTGTATCTTAGAGGTACCTACATCACCTTTCACAAGAGTAAGGTATGCAATATTTAATATAGGAGAAATAAAAAAGTGTAGGGGGAAGAGAGATCTCATATGCATTTTCACCCATTTTGTGTAGGATTGTACATGGTCCTATTTTCTTCATATAAAGCTTGGTATGTTTGCCCTGAGGAATTCTTTCTGGTGTGAGATAAGCCCATACTTTACCCCCTATTTGAAAATGAACTTACCTTTTCCTTTTATCTGCATTTTTCTTGTACTTTAGAGTGGTGTATTCCAGTTTTTGTTTCACTTCCTTATGCACTTGTGAAATGAATTTAGCAAAGTATTCTCATTGGGCACTGAATTTGAAATCAGAAGGTAGATCAGCAAGGTCCTATGGTCCTTTAGGATGCACTCCATAGACTGTTTGGAAAGGAGTCTTGCCAATAGATCTATTGATGAAGTCATTAAATGAAAATTTAGCTTGGGGCAAGATGACATCCCAACCTTGTGAGTGCTTCTTGGTAAGACAACTTAATAGATTTCCGAAGGATCTATTTACTAATTCTATTTGGCCATCTGTTTGGGGATGATATGTTGAATTGTATGTCAGATTTGTACCCAAATTCTTTTGGATTGTCCTCCAAAAGTGTCCTTGGAACTTAACATCCCTGTCTAAAACTATAGTCTTTGGGAGTCCATGAAGTCTGACCACTTCCTTGAAAAAGAGTTGTGCAATATGAAAGCATCATTAGTGCTCTTGCAAGGGAAAAAGTGTGCCATCTTGCTAAATCTGTCCACAATGACAAAAATACTATCAAATCCCTACTTGGTTCTTGGAAAACCCATGACAAAGTCCATTGATATTGACTCCCATGGTCTAGAAGCTATTCACAAGGTCTGATATAGTCCTTGGTTTGTAGTGACACCCTTTTCTTGTTGGAAAATTGTACAAGACTAAACAAACTTCTTAACATCATGAATCATTTTGGGCCAACGGTAACTTCTTTTTACTAACTCTATGGTCTTGTCGATACCAAAATGACCACTCATTCCTCCACAGTGTTTCTCCTTTATTATATTAGTCCTCATAAAACATTTTGGAATGCAAAGTTGGGCACCTTTAAACAAAATTCCATCTTGGATCAAATATTTTGTAAAATTAGTATGATATATTTCAGAGAGAGTAGTACAAACCTTGTAGGCTTCCCCAAAATCTGAATCATCTGCATATTGGTGTTTCAAGGAGTCAATTCCCATGCTTGAAAACTGAACTTCTTCTACCAAAACCAATCTCCTACTGAGGGCATCTGCAACTTTTTTTTTCTTGTCCTTTCTTGTGCTTTATTATGAAGGTATAGGATTGTAATTGCTCCACCCATTTGATGTGTTTCACACTAAGCTTCTCTTGTGAATTTAGAAAAATTAGAACATGGTTGTCGGTGTAGACAAAAAATTCCTTAGGGAGGAGGTAGTGCCTCCATTTCTTGAGAGCCTGCACTATTGCATATAGCTCAAGATCATAGGTAGAATACCTCTTCTTAGAATAATTTAAATTTTTAGATAATAAGGCTATAGCTTTCCCTTCTTGACTCAAAACAACACCAATTGCTAAGTTCCTTGCATCCATTTCCACAGTAAAGACCTTCTTAAAATTAGATAAAGTTAGGATAGGATATTGTGCTACCCTATTTTTCAAGTATTGAAAAGAATCATCAACATCCTTTGTCCAAAAAAATTAAGTTTTCCTACCTCCTTTAATTGTATCCAATATTGGGGCACACACATGACTGAAGTTCTTAATAAACTTTCTATAGAATGTAGCAAGACCATGAAAAATTTTCACATCACCTTGTTTCTTAGGAGGTGGCCAATTCACAATTGCTTCTACTTTACTTGGATGCATTTTCAATGTTCCTTTGGATATGAAAAAACCCAAGAAGGTGAGTTCCCTTTGCATGAATGTACACTTTTCCAAATTGATGATCAACTTGAGATAATGAAGTCTTCCCAACACCTGCTCCAAATGGTTTAAATGTTCCTCCCTGCTGTTGTTAAAAATCACAATGTCATCAAGATAAATAACAACAAATTTTCCAATAAAATTAGAGAATATCTCATTAATGAGCATAATTAATGTACTTGGGGAATTTATTTGGCCAAATGGCATTACAATCCATTCATATAAGCCTTTAGTGGTCTTAAAGGCAGTCTTCCACTCATCTCCTGGCCTTATTGTGATTTGATGATAACCAGATTTGAGATCTATTTTTGAGAAATAAAAAGCATTTCCAAGTTGGTCTAATAAGTCCTCTATCCTTGGGATCAGAAATCTATATCTGATTATGATCTTGTTTATGGATCTACTATCTGTGAAAAGCCTCCATTTCAAATCCTTTTTGAGTTTTAGGAAGGATGGAATAGCACATGGGCTCAAACTCTTTTGTATCAATCCCTTTTCTAACATTTCCTTGATTTGTCTTGAGATCTCATCATTCTAATCCAGGGTTAAATTGTAGGGTGCCTTATTAGGTAGTGAAGCACCAGGAATGATATCTACCTAGTGTGTAATATCTCTCAAGGGTGGGAGGGTAGAGGGAAGTTCATTAGTGGTTACATCACTGTATTTATCCAGTAGTCTTTTGACTTCACTTGGTATAGTTTCTATCTTTTTAGAGACTTCATTGTCTTTGGGTTTCAAAACCAACACATACCCTTCACTATCTGATTCCCTCAATGTTCTCTCCATCTCCTTCCTACCAATGACTACAAAAATGGACGCTTTATTGGCTTTCTGATCAGGTAATGGTTTCATAGTATAGGTGTCTCCTTCCTTCACAATGGTGTAAGTGTTTTTTCTGCAGCTATGTGTGCCATCCACATCATACTTCCAAGGCCTTCCTAAAAAGTGGTGGAAAGCATCCATTTAAATAACATCAAACATGACTTTGTCTTTATAGTCACCTATGGATAATTCTATTAATGCTTGTTTGGTTACTAAAGTGTTTTTCCCTTTGGTGAGATAGGATACATGATAGGGACTAGGATGGGGAACTTTATTCAACTTTAACTTTTGTATCATTTCCTTAGAAACCATGTTTTTAGTTGAACTAGAATCTATAAGAAATTTACATACCTTTCCTAGGCACTTTAATCTTTTTTCTGAACAAATTATTTTTTTGTGATGGATCCATAGTCTATGGTACTTGTAGAATTGTTTGTCTCATCATCAAACTTATTCCTTCTTCTTGATCTAGATCTCTTTGATTTGGATTTTCACCTTGTGTGTCTTCATGGATTAGTTGTGTTATCCTTTCTTCCTAATTATTGTGCCCTTTCTCAGGACATATTCCAGCATGGTGTCCTAGTTGATTGCAGTGGTAACATCTCAAGGGACCATTCCCTCTTCCTCTGCCAAAGGGTCTCCTACCTCTGAAATTCCCTCTTGTATTGGTCTCATTCCTCTCTGATTGGTTTTGATCAAAGGGTTCATTTTTTTTACTGGATTGTCCCCTACTCCATGAATTACCTCTTCCTCTAAAATTTTTGTTGAATTTATTATTGTTGCCTCTACCCCTATTTTCTTGGTCTTGTTTTCTCTTGAACTTCTCCTCTACCTTCAATGATAATTGAAAGCATTATTGTACTATTGTAAGACTAGTTAGACTCAATTCATCTTGAATGGAGATCTTCAAACCTTTCATGTATCTTATAAGTTTTACACATTCTATCTCTATCATCTTGGCCTTCATGACAAGCCTTTGAAATTATTCATTATATGATGAGACATTCATTTATTTTTGTCTCAAACTCATCCTCCTTTTATGGAGTTGGACTTCATAGTCCTCAGGGACATATGTTTCATTCATTTTTCTCACCATCTTTTTCCAAGTGGTGATTTGTTTCTTTCCACTCTTCACCCTATCATCTTGAGTGAAGTTCCACCATGTAAGTTCAGAGCCCTTGAGTCTTGACCTAGAAATATTTATCCTCTAATTCTCATAGATATCTTCACAATAAAATAAACTTGAGAGGGCATCTACCCACTCCATAACAACATCAGGGTCCATCTTCCCATCATATGTGGGAAAGTCAAGCTTAGAGTCCATGGTTCTCTTCTCCATGGATTTAAGAGTCTTCATTAGTAGCCTCTGATCTATAGGAACTTCTTCTTCTTCTTCCTGCTGAAGGGGTTCTTCCTCACTCCCTTCTTCAACATCCTCAGAGTTACCACCAACCTTCCTACGAAGCTCTTCCTTAAGCCTTTCCACTTCATCCATCTCCTACTGCATCTTTGTGTCTACATGTGTATCCTACCTTTGTTTATGTTCCCTCAAGTAACTCACAATATATGTATTGGTCATCCTTGAAGACAACCCTCCTTCTTCATCTCCTGACATGGTGGTAAGAAAATCTTTGACCTAAGGATCTTAGGTGCTCTAATACCACTTGATGTAAGTGTCAAGGGTATGTTGCTCCAATAACTGAATCCTTTATCTCTCTATGAAGAGTAGTAACCCTTTACTCTCACACCTTTACAAATTTATGAAAAACATAACCTCAATACCCCCTATGAACCTATGGATGGCAGATAACTGAGATGGGTTCATATTGAATGGATTCACTAGGATTTAAGCCACTAGCCTTAGTGCAAAAGATAGCTAAAAGGATTACAAGTACACACATAGGTTAATGGGGGATTTATAAATCATGGGGGCATCAAAATGGATTGGATCCATGCACACAATCAAGTTGACTGAGACCTTTGGGTGCATTTGCTAAATTGTCCAGTCTAATGCTTGTAGCCCTATCCAGATAGTACAGTCAACTTAACTTTGGAAATTTCCAAAAGAATTAGGGATTGAACAGCATATTAAAATACCCTTTATAAAGATACATCTAAACCAGGAGAACCAAGAATTGATGATTCATTACATAGGCTAGGTTCAAGGTTTTCATACTGGGCTATAGGGCTAATTAGGCCTCCTTTAAAGAAGGAAGTGATATAAAATGGAAGTGTTTCATTCTAAAACCAATTGGAACACTTAGGTATCCACAAGAAAACATCAAATACACAATTAGGGCCCTTGGTGCTTGATTCACTAGGAGTTATACACTACTGTGTATTTTTAGCATTGGTGCATACATGGAGATATACACCTAGGGATTGATCACAGGACCATCTCCCTACATCAAAATTAAAAATACTTGTAGGATCATTGAAATAATATTAATAAGAATATTTCCACCAAAGGTTATCCAATTCCCATGGTGGAAACACTTCCAATTTGAAAAACAATGTGAAACCCTTCAAAATGGATAAAAACCAGAGTTGCAGAGATAAAAATCACAATAACAGGAGTTATAGGTAATATCTCTTCACAAAACTAGTTGCATTTGAAGGCTAAGATACAAGGGGATCTTAGCTAATTAGTATTTTGTAGAGTTGAATCTGTACATGTCTGTATAATCCACAATAATAGAAAAATGCAGGAAAATGATTATTTTTATTGATTTAAGAGCCAAATTTACATCATCTAGTATTACACTAAATTTTAAGGGCTATTAAGACCATTCCCAATGGTTTTATAACATTTTTTGAACCTCCTAGCCATTGGGAATGAGTTACAAACAACTTTTTGAAAAGTTGTCAATACTAAGCAAAGTTGCAATTAAGCAACTTTTGCAATTTTGCAACTAATGAGCAACATGACTCATCTGAAAAATTAAGTCCCTAAAAGGAACCTATCTTATTATAAAACCATCCTAAGATACTAACCTATCCTAGAAAAAACACTTATTTGATCCCATGACCATAGTTTACCAAGTGGCTTATAAATGCCCAATCTTGGAACTAGGTCTCACAATTTGGATCATAATGATAGACTAACTCTAAAACCTTGAACTAAAAGATGTGTTGGGTCACTTTGGGCCAAGAGTGCACTAAGAAAATCAAGGATGAAAAAGACCTACAATCTTCATGAGACTCTATGTGGTAAGAGGTGCTCCTGCACCAAATAGACTCAGTTGGGGGAACCGATTCAGTGTTCAGTGTTGTTGATTTCTTGATAATCGTATCCTTCTCGGTGTCCTTTTCTTTCTAAACTTCCTTTCCCTTCTCTTCTTCCTTTTCCTTCTCTACTTCCATTTCTTCTTCCTATGTTTGATCAGTTTCTACTTGTGTGGTTTCTTTTTGAGGTTCGGTGGCCACCTCCTCTGTATCCGTAGCTATAACACTATTACCTTGATTTGTGTGTTAAGCTTGTACTTATTCCAATACAGGCTGCATGAATGGATTAGTGGTAGCCTTATTATTTATATTCATTGGTTTTGTATTAGTTTCCTTGGTGTTCATAACATCTTCATCTTGTGATATATCATCTCGTGGATCCTTATCAGCAATATCTTCAATAGTAACTTCATCGGTGTCAATTTTCAAATCAATAGGATCATTATTACCTTGATCATATTTTATAACATCATTGGTTATGTTATCCTTTTCTTGCTCATCTTGAGATTCAATCTCTCTAATGTTGAATATCTCTCTCCATTTGGCATTGGTTTCTAACTTTAATTGCTCCAATTATCCTATCATAATCCTTAAATATATTCCTTTTATAAGAAATAGTTTAGAATGTTGTTTCAATGTGTCTTCAATTTCTTCTACAAATTGGTTTGGTATAGTTAGCACTGAGATCTTTCTCTCATTTTTTTCACCATTCATAGCATGTTTCCATCTTGCATCTATGTTGTTGTATAACTCAATAGGAAAAAACTTGATAATTTCAAGTGGTGTGTATCTGAATTTTTGTAAAGAGTAAACAGTTGCATCTTCAATTTTTTTCTTTTTCTCTTTATTTTGAGTGTTGTATTTTTCTTGCTTCATTCCTTTGAATTTTCCATAATTCTTCATTGTGTCTAGCATTTCATCTAAACTTCTTGGTGGTGGAGATGTATTTGTCACAACATTGAATTTTCTTAAATCTTCAGTCTCTGTGTCACTGTCTTGTGATAGCTTCAATTTTCTCCTCGTTCTAGTGTTTTCTTTCTTTCTTCTTACATATGTCTTCCCTTTTGGTTAAACATAATTCTTATTTTCTTTTGGTGTAGCTATAGACCTTATGGATGGTCTAGTAGATTTGGGGCTCGATGAAGACTTCAACACTTGTGGTTTCTTCCCTTCTACTTCAGAGGGTCCTGCCTCATCGTCTTCATTATCAATTGCCAAATTCTTAGATAGATTAGCAATCATCTTTCTAGATTTTCTTTAAATTCTAGGTACCAAGATACCTTTCTTAATCTTACCCTTAACTTCCTCATATGTTACATATCTCTTTTCTCTTTTATCAGCAAGCTTATCTAAGAAAGTCTCAATTTTATGAGATGCAATGTCTATGTCCATCTCATAGCCCATAGGTTGTAGTCAGGTGCTCCTGGACTCAACTGCCTTGACAATGCATGAATTAGTGTCTACCTCAAAACAAATAGAATCATAATATTTCTCAACTAATTGAGGTAGAACTCTAAATTTATGATTCATTATAGCTTGGAACTTAGTAAAGTAGTCATTCATTACAATGTCAAGATTCTCTCCTAGATTCTGAATACACTCACTGATTTGATAAATGATTGGCTTATCAACATTCCATGTCACATTTCGAACAGATGGAAAGAATTTCTCAAAATAAAAGTATATGCATATCAGTAGTGAACCAAACTTAAAAGTGTTTGAATTTTATTTCCTTATGGTATTCATGTTATCTTCTAATTGTTTCAACAAAATATCACAAATATCAATCTAATATCTTTCTTTACAATCTTGTGAGCCAAATCAACAGCTCCACAAGGTACGCTATCAACTTGGGATGATTGGAATACTCAGTAGGACAAGATGTTGTTAGAATGAATTCAAAATAACTGAGAGGGGGGGTGAATCAGTAATTCTCAGGTCTAGATGTACCAAATTAAAATTTATACCACTTTGAACAACTCATATCTGGTTGGCAGCAATAGCACAAATCAGCAACATTCATATGCAGTTTTACTATTCAAATGTAATCAACTTGTAGAAACTTAACAATAAAACACAACATAAACATTCACACAAGTTGACATCAGTATTTAACGTGGAAACCCAATTTGGGAAAAACCACTAATAACATGCTATCAATTTTTCACTCTTCTAAAGTGAGCTCTATTAGGATCCAACCATGTTAAAGGTTACAAAACACATTGCTAAACATGACCTGGTTAAAGGATTCAATCACCCTTTCAGGAGTGGCCTTGTTAGAGGACTTAGAACATTCCACCTAAATGTCACCTTTATCAAAGGATTTATACAATGACTATTAGGTCAACCTAGTTAAATGATTTTGACTGATACAATGGTTAAAAAGTAATCAGTAGGTGTGATCTGATACATACAACTTACTTTGAAAATCTAGATCCAATTCAACTCTAATGCTAATTTACTGAGTGGCCTCCATTCTCTTTTCAATCTTCAGATCTGCTTGGAAATATGTCAAGCAATCACTCTCATAGCTCTCTACTTCTCTTGTTCATCCTTCTCTGCTAGATCATGCCAGTCATTCAATTAACTATGCAATCCTCTTGCATACACTTCTTTCATTCACATCATGAATAACCCCTTGAGGTTATCTTATACCTCTTCATCTAGGTCAGATAAATCTTTTGACGCTTAATCAAGATCATAGATCTTAGGTTATTTCAGATCCAATAGATCTTTCCATCTTTACATTTAATTTACTTCTCCAAATAAATCACTAATTAAATCTTTGATCCATGCATTAATTATGGTTACCCATGCATTTAAATAGTGTGGACCAATCGTGCTTATCCTTAATTAACTTTACATATCCCAATAAAATAAATTATGTCAGCCAAAGATCTCAAATCTCAATAATTACCAAAATATTGTTGCTCAGCCAACACTGTGTTCTTTTGCTCGGTCGTCACTGGTTTCCTCGGCAATTTACTTGTGCTCGATCATCACAGACTTCGCTCGACATAAACTATTCTCAATAAACTATCATCAAAAGATAAAAAACACATTACTTTGCCAATGTACCAACTGATCAAGTACCCTTGTGATTTCCCAGAACTCAACCATTCCACTTGTTCTTCTTGTTAAATCTCCTTCATCAATTAATAGATATGGTACTGAAATAGATAGCAATAGTCTCACCAATTAAGGTTTGACATCAATGACAAAACAACAATTGTTTCCACTGTAGCTTTCCAGCAGATGTTACATGAAAATTTCAACTCAAGGTCTTCAATAGTAGAAATATTCAGACTCTTCCATCCCATTTATCTTTTTTCAATACACTCAACTTGTTCTTCTCAATTTGTCTTATAGGTTTCGGCTTGTCGTTGATTGTTTAACCAGTCACAATATGCAATACATCCTTTGGGATCTTCATAGGTTGATCTAGCCATATAAATTAGTCATGTACTTGGCTAAGGACCATCTTTATCCACTCCATTTTGAATACCCTTGGAATATCTAGGGCATGTGTAAAACCCTTCAATTCCAAATGAACATGATCGCTCTTTAGTTTTTCGTTTGCACACAACTTCTGGAAGGATGAATCAATTTTTGCTTCACAAATATCCTCAACTCTTCAATGGATGAACGTACGAACATCCTCGATCAATATAAATCTATCTGGGATGGATGAAAGTGAACCCACTATGTCTAGTTCATCTTCCTTAGTAGGCAGTTGCTTATACTTAGGATTCACGGGCTCAACATTCTCAACTACAAATGGGTTTTGAGCTTTTGAGGCCATATCTTCTTATCAAACACAAATTTTTTAAACTAGGGTTTGTTTATATGACTCTTTTACACTAATACATCTAGGGAAACAACACAAATACCTTAAATAGATTCAAATGTGCTCAAAATAGTTTAGGATTACCTTCACAATTGTTCAAATTCACTTGAAGACTCAATTCTGCAACTTGCTCACACTGCTCTAGAAAATGGTAAGTAAGAATAATAGATGGTGAGGTCTATTTATATATTTTTCTAGGTTTAGGGTTTCCAATGGTCATAAAAATAACAATTATCTCTTTGCCAACATACTTTACCGAGTACCTTTGCCATTTCCTTTCACCGAATGATACAACATTATTATCCCTTTCATCAAATAAATATGAAACATAAACTCAATAGTATGTATCCAAATGCATCTAAGTATGATCACATGGATCTCTACACATAGATTTAGGAACCAATTTAAGATTTGAAATTTAATTTGTAGTTCCTACTCATACCTTATAACTGACTAGGCAGAGTTGGTTTCACTCGATGCAGAGGATGAGGTGCCTTCAACTATCCTGAATGATGTTCCATCATCCATAATCTTTCTTCTCCATGTCTTATTCATTTGATCTCTCATTTCTTCAACATTCACTTTTGGTTTCTCAGATGTCTCTTCCTCGGTAGGAGCTTTTCCTAGGTACCTGCAATCTTTGGCAAGGTGACCTAGCTTGTGACAATGGAAGCATGTCATGCCAATGTTTCTCCAAGATATCGTATTGTTCCTTCCATGTGGAAATATGTAGTTTGTAGCAATATGTACATATCTTCCATAGACTAAACATGATATCCTTGTATTGTAGTCCCATTGTATAGATGTACCCTATCTGTTGCTTGACATATTCTATCAGTTTGGTACCCATTTTTCATTTCTCTTTTGTGATTTGTATTCTTCATATTTGTGACGATACTTGTTGCAGTTATTGTAGTATCCATCAAACTTTGGCTTTATTGTGTTTTTTATAGTCTTTGATCTTCATTCAAGTTCTCAGTGTCCATACTTATTATAGTTATGGAAATATCCATCAAACTTAGGTGAAATCGGTGACTTACCCTTTTTTCTTCTACATACATTTGCAGTATGTCCATTTTTCCCACAATAGTAGAAAAGTTTGACTTCAGTGGACCAGAAGTGTCTTGATTGTTGGCTTGATTAGAGGACTCTCCTTTCTTAGTAGTGCTCTCACTATTGAATCCAAGTCTAGTTTTTTATTTCAGTTGTCTCTGACCTTTAATCTTTGCATCCAATGATCTCAATGTTTCTTCATTTCTCTTTAATACCTCATTGGCTTCTTTTTCAAGTTTCAATTCATTGGCCAATATTTCAACTTCACACTTCAGTGCTTGATTCTAAAATTCTTTCATGGTCAACTCTAGATTAGCTCTTACTAGTTGATCGGTCATATTATAGTGTACATGTGTTATCCTCATGATCTCATTGTCTTTCTCAACTATTCTTGTCTCAAACTGTCATTTTTCTTCTTTAGCTAATCTCAATACATCTTCAATTTCTCCCTTAGAGTCAAGTATCTCACTCATTCTTAATCCTTGAACTTCTTAATCTATCTTTGCTAAGTTCAGTTTCTTGGTGAGTGTCTTGTTCTTTTCCATGAGTTCTGTAATAGTTGAATCAGCTTCATCACTTAGACTACTTTTATATGTTATCTAAAAAGTATCAACATGCTCTTGTGTGGATTTTAGTTCACTACACAACTGCTTTCTCACTTTTAAGGACTTTTGAAACTTTCTTTTCAGATCTTCAATCGCCTCTTGTGCACTCTCCAACTGAAAATCAAGACTATAAATCTTCTTAGATTGCTTGTAAATTCCCATAGTCATAATATTCACTCCCAAATAGTTAAACCCTTATCTCAAGACTCCAATCTATGATACCAATTGTTGGAATAACTTAGGAAAGTTATGTACTAAGAGGGGAGGGGTGAATCAGTAACCTTAAAACTTTTAAGCATACAAGTTGATCAATTACCGAGTTGAATACATTGCATAATATGAACATAAATTAAATGACTCAACTCATAAAATTTGTAACACATAACACAATGATTTTGGTCATGCAAAAATCTATTTTTAGAGGAAAAAACTATGGTGGGGATGACACCCACAATCCTTCACTACTATAGTATAAAGGTTTCTCGGTTTGAGATACAATGTTAGCTAATTTTGATAGATTACTGTGTTAGGAGCACAAAAAGACTTATTCAGTCTACCTTATTAAAGTATTTTACAATCTCTCAGCTAAGAGAGGTACCCAGGTAGAGGATTTACAAAATAGGACCTATTAGGGCTTACCCACTGAATGAGATTTCTACTCTTCTAATAGCTATAAAACCTGATACAAAAATGTCTATGAGTATGCATCAAACATAATATTGTTTAGTTTCTTTATGCTCTGCAAGTGCATTACATCATTCTACAATGGGTAACTTATCTATTCTACACTCAAAAACTTTTGCATTCTAACTCCTTTAGCTTTGTCACTATAACTTCTTTTGTCTCTTCAATTTTCACCATCATCTGTCATCTTCATTTTTTGTTCCTTTTATATGATCTTAAGGTGGTTATCCTAGTTTAGATCATTTTCCTTCTATGGTGGAGTTGAATTGGTGCAAGGTTGGTTTCATTCCCAACACATTTATTATACTTGTATTTCATTGGTTGAGTTGCCTTGTGATCATGTGCAATCAAGTTTTTGCAATCCCAATGCTCCACCTAACTTTTACCTTAAAAAATGTAAAAGCTTTCCTACTTGGGGTCTAGGTTCAATGTATCAAATTTAAATTGTTATTTTTGATCTTGTATACTCGGTAATGTGACCTGATCTTTCTTGGTGACTAACTCTACTTTGTGACTCACTGACTAGCGCCTGATTGATAATTGTCCTCTTCTCAACTTAGTGGTTGTTATTGTTCAATGCTCGGCATCTTTGATACTCATCTTTACCGAGTATTTTCCTTAGTATAATTTATCTTTTATAAACTATCTCCTTTGTCTATCATGGCTTTAAAAAAACTAATGACTATCAGAAATATATTACAGGCTAGGTGACTGAGAGGTGGGGGGGGTGAATCAAGAACCAATAAAACTTATTCTCTTTTATCCTTTATTAGATTGTCTAATCTAATTGCATGCATGGAATAGAAAATTAATAATTATTCATAACACTTGACACAATATTTGGTTACCTAGAAACCTTCCAAATAGAAAGTAAAACTGGGGTGGGGATGGTACCCACAAGATTTAATACTACAGTAATAAATTTGGCCGGTTAAGGCTTACAATTGACCACTTATGATGGCCTACCCTTTTAGGATCAATAAGGATTGTTAGTTCCACCTTGTGAAAGGATTTATACAATACAATTAATTATGCACTCTGTTAGGAGATTTGATAAGGACTGTTAAGTCCACCCTATTAAAGGATTTTGTTGATACACTTGTTAGGATGAACAAGTGAATGATCTACTATGCAACTCTGATTTTCTGAATAAGATCCTTTGAAATAATATTGATCACTTGAATGTGATAGATGAATCTCTATTGTTCCTTTATATTGTTGTAGCATTTTAATCAATTTGCCACTTCTTATTCGCATTCATATATCCATACTCTTTTCTACTTCACATTTCTTTCTTATTTGGATAAATAAAGTATCTTACATATATATCTTATCCAAATCAATTACCTCTACAAGTTGGCTACTTGTCATATTAAATAGTATTAACAATATGAACTAAGTCGGCCCAATGTTGATACTCGGGTCTAGTAATCCAATCGGGTGATATACTGACACTTGGGCGACACAGTGAATTGGAAACTTTGGCACTCGGTTAAAATTGGGTGCTCGGGTCACATTGATCACTCAAAGATGGTAACTTGGGTAACACTAGTGACTCAGTTGATACTGTTATGAACTAACTGCTTGGTCAACATGGAAACTTCTTAGCTCGGGTAACACTTTAAGCAATTGGATCAGTTAACACTGTAATCATATGAGTGACTAAGTGTTTTGGCACTAACTAAAAACATGTCTTTCCATAAGGTCAACAATCTCCCCCCTTGGCATTAGTGACAAAAACACTTATCATACCAAGAATTCTGATCAAACTGCTAAGTCAAAACTATATATATATATATATATATATATATATATATATATATATATCTATGTGTGTGTGTGTGTCTTCCTCTTTTCTATACATGTATTTCCTCATATATATATACAAATTCTATCTTTCCCCCTTCTATACAATTTCTAACTTTCCCCCTTATTTTTGACACAAATGCCAAAAATAATATCTACAAGGTAATTCCAAAATATGAGAGGAAATCACTATGTACCTTCAAAATTTGATACAAAGTCTTGTCCCAATTATCTTGCAACACCTTCAGGATGTGTTGTGGGTGGGCGCCAGAGATGTGTGTGTGATTTTTGTACCTATTAAGAGAGACACAACACTTCAATATATCATTGCATTAGTGAAAACAAAAGGTTAGAAAACATAGCAATCACCAAAATTGGTCTATTGCTTGCTATCTAGGAGGAGTATGAAAATTGACATAATAGCCCTCAGATTATGCATATTCCAGTGACAAATACAACCTAAGAATGGAAGATTCAAATGAAAAGTAATCTAAATGATTAAGAAACATGCAATCTAGCTCTAGAAATGAAGATAATAACAAAATAACTAAGGAATAAGCTAGAAAGCACTATGAAAATCCTTAAAAAATGAGTAACATGAGATTGCTTCTTCAATTCTCCAAATGTGGGCAGCATAAGAATGTTATCAAACCTCCAAAATTAGGAGCATTACAATAACATATTTTCCAAAAATCAAGGGCCATTTGAGCTCAAAATCCATCCTATTTATAGAAGAAATGGAGGAAGGGGAGAAGACTCTAGAAGGGTTTCCATTAATGAGGGTGTAAGACTCATTAATGAGGAGTATGGAAGAGAATGTATAAGAGCCAATAATGCTTCATTTATGAAAGCATTAATGAGGTATGGGTGAGGGTTTAAGAAGCATGGGTGAGGATTTAAGGTCAAGCTTGATAAATTTGACTTTAAGGGGAGGGTTGAATTCCTAATTACACCTTAATGGAATGTGACAATCATAAGGGTAGCATAGGATTAGGATTAAGGGTTAAGGCATGTGATTAAGGAGATAGAGATGGGAGGAGAGAGAATGAGTGGAGGGGGATTAGCTAATTAGGGTCAATTAGATAATTAAGAAGAATTAACATGTGAGAAGGGGTTGGGATGAGTTTGAACTCATGGTTAGGTAGTTGAGATTGGTTAGATTAGAGGGAATATTAATGAAATGAATTGTTGTAATAACATATTCACTCAATAATAGAGATTTAATTAATCATTTAAGCTTTTGATTTCTTTGTAATAATTAATTATGACTATAGCCAAATTGAATAATTTAGGCTAGGGGATTGATTTTGCAAGTGATAAGGTATAATTAGGATTCCATTTAATTCATTTTAAATTAATTACCTTAGCTAGGTATTGATTTGAATGGATTGGCTAAAGTGATTAATGTAAATTAGTGATTAGATCACTTAGGAAATTAAATCTAATTTGAATGAATTATGCCAGCCAATTGAAGAGTTTTCTAGGCATAATTGGGGGTATGATCACACTTAGGGAAAATAAGGTCTATGGTCAGAGAAGACTAAATCTAGGTGGTTACATGTGCAACTCAATTTGAATTTCTGTAGACAACTCCATCATAAGCTCTGCAACTAAAAATTTATTATCATGGATTAGTGTCTTTTCATGAGCAATATGTGTTTGCATGACATCCATATGAGGAAGGAGTTGGCTCTATATAGATGTTAGGGATTCCCTTATTCTTGCGTCTTCCCTTAGTAGCTCTTCTTGTAGACCATTCAAATGCTTGATCTTTACAAAATGTGCTGAATTTGAACTAGGATTAAGTGCCAACTGGTTTGCACTTTCCTTCAATTCAGTGTCAATCTTTTTCAACTTGTTCTTTATTTCAATGGTAAAGTTGGAATTGTCAAACAACTTTACAAATAATTCCAAAACATTATTCACAGTGGTTTATAGAGAGCTAATGAAGTTGTTAGCTTTACTCTATCTATTGCAATCTTTCCTGCAACATTCTCTAGAACCTTATTCTCAAATTTCTTTCTGCCTTTTGTAGTAATTTCTCCTATCCACTAAGATTGTGATTAAACTTGTGGACTATATCAAAAAGTTGGTCCATTATAGAGTCTTCCTCATTGACTTCAATCTCTAGTGAATCCAGGAAAATACCTTTGATGTCCTATAGAACTCTGTTTCTTTTATTGTCTGCTCGGAGCTTTTATTATTTTTCTCTTTTCTTCCATAGCTCCCCAAGGATGTCCATTTGCTTGGCTGTCAGGTTGGAAAGATCCCAATTTGGAATCACAATTTCTTCCTCAAGGTCAATTTCATTTGTAATTGTTTCCTTTTCTTTGCCTCTGACCTTGGCGTGAGGTGAAGGAATAATTTCCTTATCTTTTCCATCCTCATCCTTGTCCTCAGTGTTCAGTTGAAGTAAGTCATTAACTTTAATGCATCAACTGTAGAATCAGTGCTAACTGTAGAAACATTCACAGTGTCCTTCTATGACTCGGTTTGTCTTGGCCCAGTAGTAGGTAGAGCCTGATGCTTAGTTCCTACTATTCTTGATGTATAATCTATGGTATTTTCCTTTCTCGGAGATAAGATACTCTGAATAGGTTATTGGGGCTATGATTCCATCACTTTTACTGCTATATGTTCAACATTAGCTTCTTCAATGTTCTGAACCTCATGTAACTCTTAATCTTTTACCTATACATGAGGGTCTATACTCTGTTCCCATGTCTTATCATCTCCCTTCTCAATAAAAATAGACTTCCATATCTTTTTTGTGGACTCCACAACATCCTCTATTTTCTTGCTCAAGATCTGAAAATTCCTAAACCTTGGAGTGTGATTACTCTCATACTTTGTCATAGCATCTTTTACCTCTTTATCAGTCATACTAGGCATGAATTTCTTCAAGGTTTGTTTTATGATGTCCTTTTCAATCTGAACTACATTTTTCTAGTGAATGGTTATTTCCTTGAGAAGGTCTTCAGTCAAATGGCTTTTCAGTTCAGATGGATCATACTTCCATCTTGTCATCTTCTATACTAATACATCCTCAATCATCCTCTACTCATCCTTGGTTCTGGAAGCATACTTCAGTGATTTGAGAGATCCCATACCACTACCTCCTTCAATTATTCTATCTCCTACTCAAAGGTAGGTGGGGGCTTCTTGAATGTAACTGTATCTTCTTCTTCATCTTCTTTAGGCAATATCATTTTTCTTCTAGATCTTCTGAGTTTGCTTGTAGTGAAGATAGGGGTAGAGATATTTGGTGTTTTCTTAGGGGCTAGCCTCTTCTTCTTAAGAGGCTCTGCTTCTACCTCATCCTCTTCCTTCTCAGGTTCATATTTTTCTATCTTTATGTCATCTCTTTTGCTTTCAGTGATCGAGGGAGTAGAGTCTGATGATTTTCCATATTTCTTTTCAAACTTTTCAATTCTTTTCCTTCCTCTCTTCAAGATTTTGGGAATCTCAATTTCTAATGATATTCTTCCCTTGGCTTCTTCATAAGTACCCAAAACTGGTGGTTTAGGATCAACAGGTTCATTTACAAGAGCTTTAATAATGTCTCTTGTCTCATCAATGTTAACCTCATATGCAAGAGGTTTCACCCATGCAACCCTAGGCTTGACTTCTTGAATGCATACTTTGTCATAGTCAACTAGAAATAAAATATCATCCTTATAGCCCTTTACTAATTGCTTTGGAGTTTTGTATCTATTCTTCATTTTCTCTCTAAAACTTTCAAAGTAAGCATCCATGATGCTTTCAAAATTATCTCCCAATTCTGCTATAAATTCATTTACCTGATAGACTATAGGTTTGTCCTTTTTCCATACAACTCTGCCTTTTGAAGGGAAAAAATTTAGAACATAAAATAATATGCAGAGTAAGAGTGAACCAAACTTACATGGATTGGTCTTGGATGCCTGGATGCTCTCCATTTTTTTTCTTAGTTGGATGAGCTGCAACTCAGCTAGGTCAAATGACAAATTGTTTTTGACCACTTTGTATTCCAAGTCCACAGCCTCACATGGTACAATGTTTGGTCGGCTAGAACTGTATATCTTATGTGCAATCACATGAATTCCAAACTTTAGTTCCATGTGAGTAACTCCATTCAACTTCATACCTCTTCCACCCCACTCAACAAGAGTCTTCTTGGCTAGGTCATCTCGAGGTATGGTTTTGGTAGCTTTAGGTTTGTCAAGCATTGGGTACCCTATCACTTGGTGTACCATCATCTTAGTGATCTTCACTAGTTTCTCCAACCAGAGATGCATGTCGTGAACATGGCTCAGAACAAACCTGATCCATTTTATTTGGAAATTCTTTGGCATATGCAAGATATGGGTTAAACCCTTGACTTCAAGATGCTTGTGTTTCATCTTCATATTTCGATCCATACAAAGTGCTTCATATGCTTTGTTTAGCTCCAATGTGCCTAGTTGTTGAATGTTGCAATGATAGAAACTTTGAATGTTGTGAATCAACAGTACCTTTGGAGGAATTTGGGAATGGGCTCCCATCGGATCAGTCTCCTCTGCAATCAATGGATGAAGTTTAAACTTTGGTGGTTCACAGACAACATTTCTTACTAACATCTTGGATCCCTTCTTAACCTTACTATTGGATGAAGATTCCATAATGCTTGAAGGATTGGTGAAAGTTTGCTGCAACTAAAGCTTTCAAACACAAATTCTCTCTAGGGTCGCTATAAGCTCTTAATCACTCTACATACTATAAAAAACAACCCTTTGATTTCACCATTTATGATAATTTTCACCATAAAGTTTTTATTAAATGCTCTATACATGGTAGTTGTCACAAATCGAGTAGTTCTCCCAGACTTACTCGAAAGCTTGGAAAAAACTAACTTTGCATCTTTGAAACCATTCAACCTAACTTAACTTGGTTAGGCCTGAGATCCTGACACGGTTAGAACCATAATGTGTCCTAGTGCATCAATATGTGGACTTAAACTTGCTAGCATATCTGGAACTGATGTATGATGGCCTATATGCACAATTTGAGTTATCTCCTTGCATATTTATTCAGAGATGGTGGATCCACCCAATTCACTATTTTGGGTGCCATTTGATCCTTCATTTTTTTGGTCTGAATAATCAGGGGACTTTGCTACCCACTGCTAACTCATCTAAGTTCTCAAAACTAGTATCCACTTTTTCTCTGTCCATATAATTATTTCTTAGATGACCAAGTTGTTTGCACACATAACATCTCCTATTAGGATTCCTCTTTCTGAGGTGATTCTTTGCACAATTTGAACCAATGTTGCCATATTCACCACAATGACAAAATCTTCTCCATGTGTTGTAATCCCAACCAAAAAATTCTTTAGCTAATTGTTCAGCAGTGTCTACTTCTTAGTTCTGCACTCAGAAGACTTATGACCTTGTTTGTTACAAATTGAAAATTTTTCCTTCAAACTTAGGTTTCTCAGTGCATTCACTTTCCCTATGTCCATGTTTGTTGCACATGTAGCATTTTCCATTAAAATTTGACTTTCCATTGCTCCAACACTTATTTGATGTATGCCCTAACTTACCATAATTATTACAAGTAGGTTCCTTATTCTTTTGAGTTCCTTGTTGTGGGAATTCACCTTGTTTAGTATAACCTAATCCAGTCTATCCATGATGTCTGAATTGAGTTTTCTCTATCAACTGATCCATGCTTACTTGAGAATTCATCATACTCTCATTGGTTTTTTTTTTAGTATTGAGATCATTTTGCAGTCTTTCATTTTCTGTCCTCAGATTAATGACTTCTTGATTTGCACTATTGAGTTGATTTGTCATATCTTCATGTTGAAGTGACAAATGATGGATTTCATTTTGTTTTTCCTATAATCTTTTACTTAGCAATATTTTATCTTCTTGTGCCATATCTCTATCATTTTCTTCTTGGTTCTTGTGTTCCATGACTTCACATACTTTGATTGAATGAATTTCTTGTTCTCTCTTCAACTTTATGACTTCTTCATGTAAATTGAGATTCTTTCCAAGTAGGTCTTTAATGGCTGCATCAGCTTCTTTAGAAATTCTTTCTTTGCATAAATCTTCAATTCTTTCTTCTATGTAATTTTTATCATTCATCTACATTGCTAAATCTTTTCTTCTCTTCAGGGAATGAGAGAGTTGCTCCTTGAGTTTTCTGATTTGATCCATGGCCACTTGTAGATCTATCTTTTCATTTTCAATGGCTTTCTCTAGTCTATATATTTCTATTGCCTCTAATATTTTCTCAAGTTGTTAAGCTTCTGATAAGAGAACCTATGCTTTGATACCAATTTTTGGAAATATGTTATAGGCTAGGTGACTGAGAGGGGGGGTGAATCAAGATCCAATAAAAATTATTCTTTTTTATCCTTTATTAGATTGTCTAATCTGATTGCATGAATGGAATAGGAAATTAGTAATCATTCATAACACTTGACACAATATTTGGTTACCCATAAATCTTCCAAATAGAAAGTAAAACTGGGGTGGGGATGGTACCCACAAGATTTAGTACTACAGTAATAAATTTGGCCGATTAAGGCTTACAATTGACCACTTATGATGGCCTGCCATGTTAGGAGCAATAAGGACTATTAGTTCCACCTTGTGAAAGGATTTATACAATAAAATTAAGTATACACTCTTTTAGGAGATTTTATTAAGTCCACCCTATTAAAGGATTTTGTTGATACACCTATTAGGATGAACTAGTGAATGATATTCTATGCAAATCTGATTTTTTGAATAAGATCCTTTGAAATAATATTGATCACCTGAATGTGATATATGAGTTTATGATGTTCCTTTATACTTCTGTAGCCTTTTAATCAATCTATCATTTCGTATTTGCATTCATATATCCATACTCTTTTCTACTTCATATTTCTTTCTTATTTGGATAAACAAAGTATCTTACATATATATCTTATCCAAATCAATTATCTCTACTAGTTGGCTACTTGTCATATTAAATAGTATTAACAATATGAACTAAGTCAGCCCAATGTTGATACTCAGGTCCAGTAATCCACTTAGGTGATATATTGACACTCGAGCGACACAATGAATTGGCAATTTTGGCACTCAGTTAACACTGGGTGCTCAAGTCACATTGATCACTCAGAGATGGTAACTTGGGTAATACTAGTGAATCAGGTGATACTATTCTAAACTAACTACTTGGTCAACACTGCAACTTCTTAGCTCGGATAACACTTTAATTTGTTGGCTCGGTCAACACTGTAATCATATGAATGACTAAGTGTTTTGGCACTAATTGACAACATGTCTTGCCGTAAGGTCAACAATGAAAATACAATAGCCTATTGGAATATCACATATCTAATTTGCAGTCTCCAATTCCTTAAAATTTATATATTTTTCATTTGACAAGGCACTCAACAAGGCTTATTTTTCTCTCATATCGTACTCAAATTTCTTCTTCTCATCAGGAGTCCTAGAAGAAAGATCACCACAAGGGATGTTATACTTCTTAGTTACTTCCAAATACTCTTCTTCAATGCATCTCAAGTGTGTAATCATCTGAAAATTCCATATAGAATAATTTTTAACTTCAAATCTTGGACTCTCCTTCTTAAAGGTTTTTATCCTAGATCTCCTCAAGCAATTAAGCTTCCAAAAGAGGACTTATCTTTTAATATCAATTGTTAAGAACAAGGAAGCACACACAACTGAGAGGAGGGATTAATCACTTGTGTCCCAAAAGTCCAAAAATTTATCCAACTTATTAACCTTGATCTCAAATTTGAATGATAAACATAAATTCAAGATCACAACACATCAATCAACACATAACACCAAGACTTTTGATGCGGAAACCTGATCAAGGGAAAAGACACGGTGGGGATCAAACCCACAAAATGATGTACTTTGTTAAAGAAATTTTACCATGTTATGAGTATTACAAGGGGAATGCATATGCATCTAGTCACACTACCTAAATCTCACTACTCAAATACAACAAGGGATTCAACCCAAAGGAAGGCTCACTACCTCACATAAATCTCTAATCATAATTCATAATGGACAATAGTCTACAACTCAAAAACTGGCTAATAGTATCTCTATCATGCCAATACAATTCCAATCAAGTACATCAAAACTCTGCCTCTATTATAGGTTCCACTCATAACTCTTAACACAATCTCACCACCATCCTCTATACACTCACCAAAATTTATAATTATAAATGATTAGATTCTTTTATACATTACATCAACTTTATTTCCACTAGGGCGGCTAAGGATTTAATTAAAATATATTAATTCATTATAGCTCAATACATAATGTGATCCATTGAATGTCAGCTAAGACATAGAAATTATCAATAGTAACATCCTTAAACACACTCTAGATCCATAAATCATTCCACGATCATTTACAACATGTTATTCCATCAAGTTAGTGAAGAACAATAAGAAAAGAAACACGTTACATGAAAATCACCAAATCTGATCACATAATCCAATGTGATCTATAGAAACAAATATGACACAATTTAGAAACATCAATAAGAAATATGAAATGCCACGAAAACAATAATAACAACTCTGTCTCAAAATTCACAAATATCTTTGCACTGTTCATCGAGAACACTAAATAGTAACCTCTATCATTAAATAAAAATATCTTGACCACATCTAAAGCAAAAACCACTCAAACTGAGGACACACATCTATATCCTAAACTCACCATCAGGTTAGAAACCTAGAATATTGTGTAACCAATCCATACCGATCCAAGAGCTACAACATTGTCTCTTCTTGAACAACCTCTAATAAGTCCTTCATAGCTCACTCAAATCAATGTGAAAAACTCTATAAATTTATATACGTCAACTACACACATCTCTAAATACATTTTTACCTTCACAACATCTGATCTTCAATACCACAATAGTACCAAAACAATCTTCTAACTGAAAGTCTCAAGAACACACAGGAATATTATAACCAACTATAGGAATATGTTGAAATCAATGAAAAACATAAATGTTAGCACATATATGAATGATATCCCAATAATCTCTGACAGTAGTGGTACAATAAAAATGTTTTTTTAGTCTTAAGGAGTTTCAAGTTGATATCCAGTCATAAAATTATAAGGGGTCAAAACAGTGGATAAGTACCACATGGAGCCATGTTAGATGAATAAAAATGTTGAATAAATTTCAAAGAGATTTTCCTAAATCATTCAACTCTACATCAGATGAAATTGATAGCTAAGATTTGAAAGAGTAGAAGCATGGCTAGTTGAAGATGCTCTGTTCAAATAACATGAAATTTTATTTGATAATGTGGCATAATAAACTTCAATTTGATGAAGAAAAATGTATGATTTTGACCATTGTTATTCACTTTTGCATTCTCATAAGCTAAAAGATGTCTAAACGAATCAAAGGAACAAGGAGTTTTTTAGGTTATAAAGAAAATAATAAGTCTAGAATTTCCCCTCTCTAAGTAAATACAAAAGAAAAATTGAATATTTATAGTGTTTTATGTTGTGTTTGTGGCAATCCAATAGTGTGCCCTAGTTTCTAAGAGCCTAGATGTTTTTTTTAATATGAGTGATGCTCCTATAGCATCCATTTCTAGTAAAAAACCCCAGGCTAGGCCTTTGCATTAGGATTTCATTGACCTCCTCCTAGAGTAATCCTTTTTCATTGCTGCAAATGATTTGACATGGAAGGATATGTTGGTGTTTTAAAATGTTTTATGCTTTACAAGCCACCAATATACCTTAAGATGGATTTTAAAGAATGGTTAGGTCCAAATAGGGGAAAATCTAAGGTAACTAGACCAACTATAGGGACAAGACTTCCCTCTGCACTTTTGGCTCTCCAAAACCAAGGTAGGTACACCTAATCCAACTCAATATACAACTCTTTACAACTCTAGATTTTAAACAACATATAATGGTAAGAAAGTACTAAATGTTAACCACTCATTCATTGAATCTCCATTACCATGCAAGACATACAACTTACAAATACAAAAATCAAAGGATTTTAGAAATGATTTTGATTTAAATTTTGTAAAATATAGCCAAATCAATCAGACATGTATTAGCAAAGAATGTACTAATTCTGATCAGTGCTTTATCCATTGGGCAATATTTCTAGTTCAGGAGTAGAATATAGAAACCAACTGTTGTCAAGGACTCAAAACCATAAACAAAAATAATCTTAGACCAAACACTACTTATAAGATCCTTGTGCAGTACCAAAAGAACCTATGTTTTATCCAAAGCAGATTTAAATTGATCCTAGATCAAAGCTAAGGAATAGCAACATATACATAGATAAATTCCATGCAATGAATCAGAAAATCCACAACTCAAGAAGTGAGCACAAAGATGAGACTTGAATATGAAATAGTGTATTAATTATGAAGAATCCTGCTTTTGTATCAATCTGTTTCAAAATACATACCACTTCAATAAAATGCAAAATTCATAAAACTTTCTATTCTATCTTGATACAGTTTAAACAATCCTCTATATCCCTTGGAACCAAAAGAGACTAGAACCCTTGAAAAAGAGAAAAGAAATGGATTTAGAGAATAAGGAAACCCTAGAAATGAAATCCATCTAACACCTATCCTTCTACAAAATTCAATTTACTGTACAAAATTCAATTTACTGCAATCCTTCCTTTCATCGACTAATCTTTCTCCAAAAGATCAACAAAAAGATTTGATCTGATTTGCACAACCCACCAGGACACAATAATAGACCATTCATAATGGGAGAAAAGATATGGATCCAACTGAGGGTTTCAAAAAAATAAATCTGATCAAAAACCCATTTCATCACCACGCAATAATTAATACAGCTGGAATCACAAAAATGTCCTCCACCATTAATCGACATCATTAATATCGAGCCAAGGACAAAAAAGCCTCGAGCCAATCCCCTGCAAGTTTGAAACACATTTCCATAGTCAAAATAACCTTCAAGAAGCAATTTAAAAATTCAAATATCTTTTCAATGGTCACACCTAGTATAAAAACTCCATCTACGGTCGAGATTAAAACCTGAATTAAACTTTAAAACATGGTCATCAATCTCCTTTTAAAACACCTGCAAGCTCAAGGCACCTGGCAATCCCATGTATCCTCTTGGTCCCATTTGACCTTTTGATCAGAATAGATACACGTCACCTAGGCGTGACTCCACAAAGAATAACTATCGAGCATCTTTGCATAGTGGAAACACCCACACCATCAGATTAAAAGAAACCTACTTTACCTTTATCTTTGTTCACAAACCTGGACCCATAGTCAAATCAGAACACATGGCACCAAGGCATGATTCTAAAAAGAATAATCTTTGAGAACCTTCACATAGTAGCATCATTCCAATTGTTAGATCTTCTGAGATCTGCATGACACTTTACCTCTTTGGCCCCACAACCTGGTACCTCTGATGGACACTTGTCAGCATGGTGTGATTCCATGATAGATTAAAAACTTGCACCTCTTGAATAGCGGCATCACACTAACCACATGATCCAAATAGATTCACCCATAGATTAACTCTGTGAAAACATGGACCCATAATCCGATCAGGGTAGGTGTCACCAAAGCTTGATTTTGCCATAAAAAATAGTGAGAATATTTTGTTCAAGGAATTACGCACAGCGTCAAATCAAATCAAACTGATTTTCCTTTACTTCCTTCTAACCCTGACCAGGTCCTACCATCTACCACTCAATGCAAAGGCGTGAACCCATGATGAATAAACTTTGTGCATATTGATCTTTATGGGATCATGCCCACCGTCAAATTCATTTAGATCTGAGCACAATTTACCTCTGCCTTTAACTCAGAAGTTGTTGGTCCCACAATCTGGAAAGGACACCTTGCAATCAACCATAATCCTTTAATAGTTATCTAGCATGCATCTTTTCTTTAATTAAGTGCGCCCACCATTAGATCTTATCAAAACTGCTTGATGCTTATCTTTCTTTAGCCTGGCCACTTTCCATGTGTCGCTCAGGCATGAAGCCACAAAGACTAACTTCCTTGCAGCTCCAGATAGTAGAATTGTGCCAACCGTTGGATAACGTAGATCTGACCATCCTTTATCATGCCGCTGGCCAAGTGCTTTTTGCCATGCATCACCCTCTCATTTTATCCACATGGAACCCTCTAATTTTTGGGTACCTCTACCACATGTCACTCTGGCACAAAGCTTTGCCACATCATCTATGCATGGGCCCACAAAATTACCTTGTTGTCTGCCAGCTGGCCGCCACTAGTTTCCATATATTTTCTTAGCCTCAAACCGTTGGCCAAAAATCCACGTGCCTTTCGACACTTAACCATTTTGGGCTCAGTTATAAAAACATCAAGTCCCTTCACCACAAGGATTGTTAAGAAAAGATGTTAGTATCTTTTGTGAAACAAATAATCTCATGCAAAAAAGAATGTACCATCATGAAATAATAGAAAATCCAAAGAGATGATAGAGAGGAAGAAGAAGAAGGATGTCACCTTAAGCCTACTTAGTGGTCAACCCAAGTATACAAGATATGTGCTTCCAAGTAAGGAATCAATCGTAAGGAGGATACTAATCTCATTTAGGAGAAAGATCCAAAATAACAAGCCCATACATGGGAGGAAATCATGGTATAAAAGAGATGAACATAAAGAGATAATGGATCCCAAAAAAGGAGAGAAGAAGAGAAATCCAATATGTGACCTAAGTGATAGATCTTTAATAATATAAAACTTCAATCAACCATAAGATTGCAAACTGGGATGAAAATCCTTGTGTAAAATAATAAAACCTTGCAATAAAGTATCTGATACTATAAAAGATGCAAGTTTACCATGGATATTGGATGCAAAAAAAATAAAGAGAAAGAAGAAGGGAAGACACATTTAGGCTTCCTAAATGGTTTCTCATGTATAAATTATATGTGCTTGCAAGAAAACATAAGGTTGCAACTTAGGATGTCAATATCGTTATGTAAAACAAAAAATGCATGCTTGCAAGGATGTCATTGTATAAAATAAACATGTCAATGATGGGATAAAATGGATCCCTAAAAGAAGGAATAAATAATGATCTCTTGCCTGCAGCTCAGAGAGCAAGAGAAATAATCCTATTATGATGCCCTTAGCATTCATTATGAAAAGATTGTTGCATAATGGAGAGAAACATAAAAGGAAATGGATGGCTAAGGTATATGCACAAAATGTGATGCAGTCAAGCTTGGAGGATCCTATAAAGGATTGTCCAAACTTGTAGCCAACAACAAGAACCACATAGCGGAAACAACCCAACACAAAGTATATAATATCAACTTATATTATCTCAGAATTCCAATTACATGCAACATGTCAAGCTGTAAGGATTTCTCGGTTAGGGCCAATTACATCAATATCTTTGACAAGATCTCGTAGGATCCAACCTTATCCATCTACCCTATAGCTATGTGGAAGAAACTAGATATGAACTTGTGCTCACAAGCCACCAAGAAATCTGCAATCTCTGTCTACCCACTTACCACTATCTTTAGCAACTTACAATCTTTCATCTTATTAGATTACTCTGCTATCCTCTATCTATCTTCCCATCAATTTTTGTCTCTCTTAAACATCAACCTAGACTCTCTTTTATACATACTTACCACAAGTCAGCTTGTAAAAAATAATTAAATGACCCAGTCGGCCATACACTCTATAATGAACAGATATTAAATGCACCAGTCAGCTGCAAATAATAAAAAAATGCATAAGAGAACACATCAACCTAGATTTAGGTCCACACAAGATCCAATGCCACAAATATGCATGCCTCATAGCTTAGCATGATCCCAATGACCCCCTGAAATCATGGATGCAATCTCCAATGTCTGTCCAATCCATAAACACAAGTCGGTGAACCCCAACAACCAATTGATAAACAAGAACACCGAGAGCTAGACCACTCAGTGAAATACACAACCAAGTAGAACTCCACTAAATAGACACCACCAAGTAATATGCTACTAAGCAAGACACCACCGAGCTACACACACTGAGAAACTACCACTAATTAGTGTACCCCGAGTAGAATATCACCAAAAATAGCAACATTGAGCACCATCGAGTCCAGTCACTGAGTTCAACAGTGAAGCAATACATCTTCCAACTGAGAAATTCCACCAAAGTGACTGAGCACCTCATATCTCCAACCAAGTTAACTACTAAAAAAAAATCAAACCAAAACATGTTTTTGGTGACATAGGATTGCCAACTATCCTAGGACGCTCCTGCATCAAACACCCCAGGTGTGAAAAATATGTTCTCAGAAGATGGATGAACATCTGTTGGAATTCAACACATAGATTCCAAACTAGTTCTTGATATACATGTCTTCCAAGTCCTCAACCAACACACTCTTCCCTTGGTTCTTCTTCTTCTTCCTTTTAGCACTAGTACTTGTTGATTTATCTTCATATTTCTACACACTCATGCCTGCACCATCCACTGCGACAACTAAAAATCTGCTATCAATGCTCAAGTTCCTCCTCCTGATCTCTACATCCTTCAAAGGAATCAAAATAGACTTCTACCCATCCTTCAGTATAGTAAAGGAATTTATTTTACAATCATGAATAGAATTTCTATAATACTTCCAAGGTCTACCGAGTAAAACATGACAAGAACTCATCTCCATAATGTCACATAATACTTCATCTCTATAAGTACCAATGTAAAATCTCACCATGCACTTCTCTTTCACTTCTACAGCATGACCAGCTTGTAACCAACTTATCCTATAAGGACAAGGATATCTCAACCTTTTCAAACCAAGTTTTTGAACCATCTCTTCAGCAACTAGGTTATCAATACTTCCTCCATCAACAATCACCTTACAACATTTAACACCAGACTTGCACATAGTCCTGTACAAGTTCTTCCTCTAACAAGATTCAATTTTCTTTGAGGGAGGCAAATTTATCCTAAGCAAAAGATTCACACCCTCTACCTCAGGTCCATTCTCAATAACCTCATTCACCACATCATTTTGGTGACTATCAGCCTTCTTATCTGCATGGGGACATTCAAATGACCAATTTCCTTCTTCACCATAGTTATAAAAAGTACCTCTGAACACACCTCTACATGTCCTCCTTAGTTCAACAGTTTTTGGTTCATCCTCAACCCTGAGTTTATCATTTATCGACTGGTCTTGCTTCTCATTTCCTCAAGAATTACCATAATGTCTTCTCTTCAACCTATCTTCTAGCTTCAGTGCATATTGATAATAATATTCTACCGATTCAATCTTCATCATACCAATCTCATCTTGGATATCAAATTTCAAACCATTAACATACCTCACCACCTTTTCTTTAGAAATTTCTCTATGTCTAGACTGAATATTCAACTTGTTGAACTCCTTGGTATAATCTTCCATAGTCATCTCCTTCTGTTTCAAATTATCTAATTTCTTAAATAACTCAAGTTCATAGTCAGAAGGAATGAACTTAGCCTTCATCTTTTCCACCATCAACCTCCACCCATTGATCTTCATCTCACCTTCTTATTCTCAATCCCTCTGTAACTCTTTCCACCATAAAGAAGCATGCCCTTTCATCTTAGTCTATGCCAACCTCACTCTAAGTGGATCTTCAATGTCTTCCAGCTCAAATTAGTCTTCTAACTCACTGATCTAATCAATCAATTCCTTAGGTCTTAATGTGCCTAAAAATTTAGACACCTCTATTTGGTATCTTGTACTCAACCAAGCTCCAGATCTCTACAACCGATCATATTTGTCTCCTCCAGATCTCTCTATCTGATCAGCTCTATCATCTCTACTAGATCCAGCAACTTCTTCATAACCATCATCCATTCTTGGACCTCTATACAATCCAATATTTCTGATACCTTCTATGATTTCATTCTTCATTTCCATCATCTTAGACTTAAATCTTTATTTTATCCTCACTTCCACCTCCTCAGAAAGATCTACAATTGCCCTAGGGTCCAATCTTCTTGGAGGCATCTCTCTAGATCTTTGAAAACCCTAAGCTCCACAAGAAATTAACCAGTGGCTCTTATACCACTTGATGTAGTCAAGCTCAAAGGATCAAATAAAGGATTGTCCAAACTTGCAACCAACAACAAGAACCACATAGAAGAAACAACCCAACACAAGGTATATCAATATCAACTTATATTATCTCAGAATTCCAATTACATGCAACATGTCGGTCTGTAAGGTCTTCCTAGTTAGGGCCAATTACATTAATAGCTTCGACAAGATCTTTTAGGATCCAACCTTATCCATCTACCCTATCTAAACGTGTGCTCACAAGCCACCAAGCAATCTACAATATTTGTCTACCCACATACCACTATCTATAGCAACTTACAATCTTTTAACTTATTAGCTTACTTTTCTATCCTATATCTATCTTCCCATCATTTTCTATCTCTCTTAAACATCAACCTAGACTCTGTTTTATACACATTTGCCACAAGTCATCTTGTAAACAATAATTAAATGACCTAGTCGGCCATACACTCTACAATGAATAGATATTAAATGCACCAGTTAGATGCAAATAATAACAAAATACATAGGGGAACACATCAACCCAGATTTAGGTCCACACAAGAGCCAATGCCACAAATTTGCATGCCTCAGAACTTAGCATGATTTCAATGACCCCCTCAAATCATGGATACAATTACCAATGTCCGCCCAATCCATAAACACAAGTTGGTGAACCCCAAAAACCCGTTGATAAACAAGCAAACCAAGAGACATACCACTCGGTGAAAGACACAACTGAGCATAACTCCACCAAATAGACACCACTGAGTAATATGCTACCGATAAAGATACCACTAAGCTGCATACACCAATAAACTACCACTGAGTATTGTACATCGAGTATAATATCACCAAAAACAACAACACCGAGCACCACCAAGTCTAGTCACCGAGTTCAACAGTGAAGCAATACATCTTCCAACCAAGAACTATCACCAAAGTGACCAAGCACCTCAGGTCTCCAACCAAGTTAACTACTAAAATAGAAATCAAACCAAAACATGGTTTTGGTGACACCGGATTGCCAACTATCCCAGGATGCTCCTGCATCAAAATGTATGATATCTAGTTTTAAAAGAAGTAGATGTCTATTGATTAAATTTTGAACAAAATGTCTAAGCTCAACACAATCACAAAGAGAATGTGTATTAGAGTAATGAAAGAAACATGAAAAATCATCATTGTAAGTATGTGGATTGTAACAAATTTGATAAGGAAATTTTATCCTAAAATTATAATTGATATCTAGATATATTTTTCTCGTCAAATCTTCATGGTCATCATAATAAGAAGGATCATGAGATGGTGTGGGTAAGGGAACATTAAGAGGTGGTTTTGGTTGAGAGACAATTTTGACTTGAGGCACATTATATACTTGAGGAGGATGAGGAGAAGCTTTAGGCCTATGGTCACTGATTTCTTGATCATGTTGGATAGGTTGCGATGGATATTTTTTAGGTTTATGAGTGGGAGAAAGATAAGTAGGAACATCATCGTCCTTACTATATTTATGTTGGGAAGAAGGAGGATTGTCCCTTTTTCTTGGAGAAAATTCATCTAGGAAATATCTAACATTTGCATCATGAATAATGTTTTGAGTAATTTGATAATGATCACAAATATTAGAGTCCATAGGATGAGTTTGATTTTGAATATTAGGGATATTAGCATTAGGTTTGTTAACAAAGGGCCTTATGCTATCTATGTATTGCATGCACTTAGTTAAAATGTGAAGAAGAATCACACATGAAATGTTGATAATTTTTTTTAAATATCCCTTATAATGAAGAGATATATGTGTTAACCTCATTATGCCATATGCAAGGTTAACATCAAGGAATGAAAATGTAACAAAATGCAACATGCTTTGATTGACTCTACGGGTTTGATAAAGAGAGGTAAGAAGGAAATTAATAAAATAAATCATTGCACACCAATCCAATTTAGAGAGTTCCATGTTAGCCACACAAATACAGATCTCAAAATAAGAAGGTAGTAAAGATAGGATCTACTATGATGAAAAAGAAAGTCAAATCAATGCACACAATAGAGATCACACAAAGAAAATCTAATTACTATATCAAAAAGTATAATGAATGAAAGTGGTGGGTTCACAAATGTGTAATGATGAAAATAGTGATCAATGATAAACCATCAATTACATATACATTAGGAATACCAAACTCCCTGCAAGGAGAATCTGATTTGCACAACCAAGAGAGTAAGGGCACAAATTCATGATCTAAACAAAATCTAGGGGGAAGGTTTGTTTTGTGGATTCATTTTTGTGATGAGGTAATGAATGATATGTAAAATTGAGAAATGGTTAAGCGGAAGGGAGATTGAATTCACCTTGAAATGAGAAGAAAAAGGAAGCATTTTTAGATTTTGAATTGACTATCACTGTGTTGTCAAAAATAGAAACTGTTCTAGATCTAGAACCCTGAGACATGTATCTTCTAGTTGTGAAAAAAGCAGATCCTCAAGATAGTGTCGACTCAAGTTAACATTTTCCAAGAAATTTGGCCTTTTCATGGAGGCACAAAAGTTGTTGGAATCTATAACAGACCTGTCACTGGCTCTGAAACTCTGAAAATATGAATCCAAAGCTCTGACACATGTTCCTGCACATAGAAAAGAAGGGGAATTTTTGTGGGGAGGGGATTTCCTTGGTCAAGCCCCTATATTAGAATTAACCTTGAAATGAAATAGATATAATTGAAAGAATGATGACATATAGTAGATATTATATCTAAAGAATAGAATATATCATACGATGTATATGCAATTGTCTCTAAATATGTGATCAAGAATGTTGATGCAATATATTTGACTCAACACAAAAACCAAAAGGAAATCATGTAAGAAAAAACCTCATGTGGTAGATGTTATAATTCACCTCAATGTTGGAGAGAAGAGGAGAGAGAAAATAAATACTTGATGTAGAAATATAGATCTCCTTCCTTGATGTCAAACTCCTGTGATTAGCCTTGAATGTGGAAAAGAGAAAGATCTATGGAAGGAAATGCCTTGAATTCTTGATGATGAATGTTTTCAATGGGTGCTTTCTTGCACTTGGATGTCTTGAATGTACAATAATAGCTTTCTCAATAATGCTTTCATGAAGATAAGATGTCTTATGGATGCCAAAATGAGGGGAAGAGGTCTCCTTTTATAGATATTTTAGGGCTCAAATTTTGCAAGGATGACCCTAATTAATAACCTAGGATAAAAAAACCCAGCATAGAACCCGGAGCCCAATAAATAGAAATGCATTAGGACAAGGCCAACCTAATTTTCCTATTATAGGACAAGGGCAAACCAAGTTGACCTTTTCCAGCTAGACTTTAGTACATCTTAATACACAATGTGACCCATTGAATGTCACCTAAGACATAGAAATTATCCATAGAAACATCCTTGAACATGCTCCAGATACATAAATCACGCCACAATCCATTACAACATGCTACACCACCATGTTGACCAAGAACAATAAGAACATCAACATGCCACATGAGAATCTTCAAGTTCGATCACATAATCCAACATTATCTAGTAACATGAAGAGGACATAATCTATAAACATCAAAAAGCAACATGAAACACCATGACATCAAAAGGATCAAATTTGTCTTATAATTCATACAGATCTCTACATTGTTCATCAGGAACACTAAACAAAAACTTTTGTCAGAAGAAAAAAATAGCTTTCCAACATCCAAATCATGAACCAATTGAGATGAGGACACACATCCATGCCCTGAACTCATAACTAGGTTAGAAAAAAATAATATTTCCAGATAGATCCACACTAATCAAATACCTAAAACATTGTCTTTTGACAGAACAAAAAAAATAAAATTCTTATATAAATCCTTCACAACTCACTCAAATCATCATGCAAACCTCTTCCACTTGAACTGAATGAGTTATAGACATCCCCAAACACATTACCAACTTCGTAGCATCTTATATTCAATATAGTAGTCATACCATATAAATCCTATCACTGAACAAACCAAGAACATTGTCTTCAACAATATGAATATGTTGACATCAATGAAAAAACATTAATTCCAGCACATATATGAACAATCTAAATAATATCTCAATAATTTTTCCAAGCTGGTTCACATAGTATAGCCTTCCTCTATTGAGTGGCTTAATCCACACAATTATCACACCTTGAAGGCTCATATAACCCGCGTTCTCATGTTAAGGGTGTTATGGTCCTTTTTGATGAGGTTTAGCCTAAGTTAACTTGTCTATTTGAAGTTATGCAACACAAAATCATAATGGATCAGGCCATGGGGATGCTTTCCTTGAAAATTTTAGGTAGTCTTTTGTTTCACCTTGAGAGTTGCACTACACCTCAAGACATTTGGAAAATGTTTCATGATCTGCTTGGCATCATCAACCAGTTTAGAGCACTTGAAATTAAGGAAGAGTTGATCTCTTTGGCATCTAATTATTTTTCATCTATTGAGGATTTCTTGATGAAATTACAATCACTGTGATCATTGTTACAGGGTTGTGGAAAGAAAAAAATAGACACCGAGTGTATCTACCTAACTCTTTCTAATCTTCGAGCTTCATTTCATATATTTTCTTCTACATTCTACTCCATCATGGATGCTTTGGTTCCATGATTTTCCATGCCTACCTTTGAGGTATTCTATGATTAGTTGATACATGAGTAGTCCAAGCTCACACAGTTCGATACTCTTCCAAGATCAAAGAACCAAACATTGGTAGCTCAAACATCTATAAGGAAGCAGGAGTATAAATAGAAGCTACATACCACATAGCCTAGGAAGGATTCTAGTTCTCTACACCCATCTAGCCCACCTTCTCCTAAGGGGGAAAATCAAAGATAGAAAGGCCTACATGTGCTTATTATAAAAATTCAAATCATGATAAGTCTCATTGCTATGAGTAGAATATAAATGGATATGCAAAATATGTTTCATATTTGACAACTCTTTTTATGCAGAGAAACATTGCTATTCCTTCTTATTCTACTTATCACATGTCTTCTTCATCATCATTCCAAATAGATGAAAAGGAAACAGGAAAGGGTAATGTATTATGTGCAACTGTTGGTCCACACTCTTCTAGATGACTACATGATTCAGGTGTTTCACACCATATGGCATCTTCTAAAGATTTACTCTCTTCTTTTGAGGCTTCACCTACCCCACACATTTTGATGAGGAACAACACTATTATTAATATATGTGGGAAAGGTTCCATTAACATTGAGGATGGATTATTCAATGATGTACTATGTGTTCCATCTTTATCTAACCTTTTCTCTATCTATCAGATTACTCACAGTGGGACATGGAAGACATTTGAGCTCACACAAGATTCAGTGCACATCAGAGACACTGGGATAGGAAATTATATTGCAGTTAGGATAGTTGACCATTCCTCCCACTTTTACTATTTCTCTAATTTTGGTCCACCATCTCCACTGTCAGAGAATCACTCTCTTTCTTCACGAGAGCTTGTTGAGGTAAATTAGGTCACTTAAACTTATGTGTTGTTCCCTTGAACTAATGTGTTATTCCTAAGACCAGTGTTGTGACCTCTACACCTCCACCTCCTATTGAGTTTGCATCTATTTTGTAGGATTCCTCTTCATATTTCCTATAATTGTATCTCTATTCATCGAGCTACCTAGTGTATTTGTTGAGGACATATCAGAGGAAATTCTTCCCCTCTCAGATGATAGATTCAACACATCTGTTATCCCACCTTCATTGGATATTCCATTATAGGATTATCACATGTTCTCCTTTGAGCATCATCAAAGCCTTCCAATTTCACCTCACATTTATGGGTTTCCTCTTCTTTGTCTATTGTCTTTTTTTCTTCCGCATTGGAGCCACATTGGTCTTATCATCGGCACATGGGTTCTATTTCAAGGGGCTTTAGAGTCTTGATCCTCTCTCATGGGGGGTTGGTTGTACTTATGGTCTTGAGAGAGTCTCTTGAGACATTTAATTTGTACCTTTTTCCATCTCTTCTTGGAGAGGAGTTTTTTCCCACTAGTTTTTCTCCTCTTTCTCCATTTTACAAAGATTTGGTTGTGAATGGGTACCTCATTAGACCTTTTTGTCGGGACCCAAGTTTAATTTCTTTCATATAGTTGCATTCATGCACTTAGCCTTTTAGCTACTCCCTAAGTTTATCTTAATGGGGGTATTAGAGTAAAAAGGATATTTAAGTTAATTAATTTAATCATATTCATTAATTAATTAAGTCACCTTTTTCTTTTTTCACTTAAGCTAAATTTATGAAGCTTTAGCTTTCATTTAATAAATTCTCTTTATTTTATGCATGCATGCATTTAATAATTCTTTTATTTACACATTCATCCTTTAGGGTTTTGATCTCCTTTATTAAGGACTGATCTCGTTATAATAATTCATTATGAATAATTCAGTCTCATTTATTCCCTCTATTTTAATTATTCATACACTTTCTTGTTTGAGGATTTTCTCTTGTACATGGTAGGTTATTTGCATGCAGGTGATTATTGGGCTTGTGGGAATTCACCATTCTTGAATTCTAACAAAAACTACACAAGAAGAAGTATGAAAACCATGAAACTCAAAAAAGAAAATAATGCATTCAAGCTCAGAGGATCCAATAAAGGATTGTCCAAACTTGCAACCAACAACAAGACAACAGTGGAAACATAACAACAATAGAGATATAAAAATTTATATCAACATATACTAAGATTCATATTCAATCATGCAAAACAATAATCACATTTTTATCAATAACTAAACATTACAATCAACATGTTAGGTTGTAAGGCCTTCCCGATTAGGGCCAAAATAATAATAGTGTCAACAAGATCTCACAGGATCCAACATTCTCAGTCTACTCTATAGCTAAGTGGAAGAAACCATATCTAAATGTGTTCACGCAAGCCTCCAAGAAATCTTCCATTTCTATCTACCCACTTACAACTATCTACATCCACTTTCAGTCTTTTATCTTATCAGCTTACTATCCCATCCTCTCCTTCTCCTTTTCTAAACATCAACCTAGACTCTCTTTTATACAAAATTTCCACAAGTTGGCATTATAGTTGAAATAGCATAAATAAACCCAAGTCAGAATCTAGAACACACAACCAATGTGTTATCCATCAGTCGCCCTCCAACAATCATTAAATATACATAGGAGAGTGAACCAAATAAGGTATAGGCCCTCACATGTCCCACATGTAACCACAAATTAAATGCACCAGTCAGCTAGTCTAATAGATAGCATAAACCCCATCGGTGATCAAGAAAACCAAAAAGAGACCACTCGGTGAGAGGCACAACCAAACCGAGCTTCACTGAACAAACACCATTAAGAAAAAAGTTACCAAGATCAAACGACAAGTAACTGAGCCAATAGGTAACCGAGAACCCCAACAAGGAACTCCAAGATAGTTACCGACCAGATTACCGAGCTCCCAATTAATAAATCAAAATCAAACCAAAACATGTTTTTGGTGACATAGGATTGCCAAATACCCTAGGAAGCTCTTGCATCAGACACCCTAGGTGTGAAAATATGTTCCCGGAAGCTGGAAAAACATCTGTTTGGATTCAACATGTAGAACCCAAAATGGTTCTTGATATACATGTCGTCCAAGCCCTCAACTAACACACTCTTCCCTCAGTTCTTCTTCTGCTTCCCCTTTCCACTAATACTCTCTAAATTTCCTTAAGATCTTTGAACCTTAATGCCTACACCAACCCATGCAGCCATCTTAGATCTTCTACCAATGCTCAAGTTCATCATTCCTCTATCTTCATCCTTTAAAGGAATCAAAGTAAATTTTTTTCCATCTTTAAGGATAGTAAATAAATTCCTTTTACAGTCTTGAATAGCCTCTCTATCATACTACCAAGGTCTCCCAAGTAAAACATGACAAGAGCTCATCTCCACAATGTCACATAATACTTCATCTCTATAAGTACCAATGTGAAAACTCACCCTACACTGCTCCTTCACTTCTACTGCATGATCTTCTTGCAATCAACTTATCCTATAAGGATAAGGATGTCTCAGTATTTTTAAACCAAGTTTCTGAACCATCTCCTCAGCAACTAGGTTGCTAGTACTTCCTCCATCAAAAATCACCTTACAACATTTACCACCAGACTTAAAAAAAGTATTGAACAAGTTCTTCCTCTGACAAGAACCAGATTGCTTTGAGGGTAGCAATGTTCTCTTAAGAAATAGAGTCACACCCTCCACCTCAAGTTTATTCTCAGCAATCTCATTCACCACAGCAGTCTGGTGACTATCGACCTTCTTATCTACATGGGCACATTTGAATGAATGATGTCCTTCTTCACCATAGTTATAAAAAGTACCTTTGAATACACTTCTACCTATCTTTCTCCTTAGTTTAACAGGTTTTGGTTCATCTTCAACTTTTAATTTATCTTTTATCGACTATTATTGCTTCTCTTTCCCTTGGGAATTACCATGATGTCTTCTTTTCAACCTATCTCCTACCTTCAATTCCTATCGATAAGAATATTCTACTGAGTCAATCTTCAACATACCAATCTCATCCTAGATATTAAATCTTAGACGATTGATATACCTCACCACATTTTCCTTAGAAAATTCTCTATGCCTAGACCGAATAGTCAACTTGTGGAACTCCTTAGTAAAATCTTCCACAGTTATCTCTTTATGGTTCAAATTTTACAACTTATTAAATTACTCAAGTTCATAGCTAGCAAGAATAAACTTAGCCTTTAGCTTTCTTACAATCAACCTCCACTGATTGATCTTCATCTCACCTTCTTCTTCTTTGTCCCTCTACAACTCTTTTCACCATAAAGAAGCATGTCCTTTCAACTTAGTCTATGCCAGTCTCACTCTAAGTAAATCTTCAATGTCTTCTAGCCCAAAGTAGTCTTCTAACTCACCGATCTAATCAATAAGATCCTTGGGTCTCAATGTATCTGAAAATTTGGACACCTTCATTTGGTAACTTGTTCTCAACCAAGCTCTAGATCTCTGCAACCGATCATATTTGTCTCCTCCTGAATCTCTCCATTTCATTAGGTCTGTCATGTCCACTAGATCCAGTAGCTTCAAATTCTTTAGTAGCTTCTTCATTACCATCATCTATTCTAGGACCTATATGTAATCCAAGATTTTTGATACCTTCTATGATTTCATTCTTCATTGCCACCATCTCAGATCTAAGTCTTTATGTTATCCTTGCTTCCACCTCCTCAAAAAGATCTGAAATTTCCCTAGGGTCCAATCTTCTCGGAGGCATCTCTCCAGATCTTTGAAAACCCTAAGCTCCATAAGAAACAAACCAACTCTGATACCACTTGATGTAGTCAAGCTTGGATGATCCAATAAAGGACTATCCAAACTTGCATCCAACAACAAGACAACATCAGAAACATAAAAACACTAGAGATATAAAAATTTATATCAACATATACCTAGATTCAAATTCAATTATTTAAAACAATAATCAATTTGTTGTCAATAACCAAGCATTACAATCAACATGTTGGGCTGTAAGGCCTTCTGGGACAAAACAATAATAGCATCAACAAAATTTCCCAAGATCCAACATTCCCAGTCTACTATATAGCTAAGTGGAAGAAACCATATCTAAACTTGTGCTTGCAAGCCTCCAAGCAATTTTCTCTTTCTATCTACCCACTTACAACTATCTACATCCACTTTTAGTCTTTCAGCTTATCAACTTACTATCCCATGTTCTCCGTCTCCTTTTCTAAACATTAACCTAGACTCTCTTTGATAAAAAAATTTCCACAAGCCATCATTACAATTGGAATAACATAAATAAACCCAACTCGGCATCTAGAACACACAACCAATGTGTTATCCATCAGTCAGACTCTAATGGCCATTAAATCTGCATAGGAGAGTGAACCAAATAAGATATAGGTCCTCAAACCTCCCACATGCAACCAAAAATTAAATAGACCAATCGACCAACCCAATAGAAAGCATAAACCCTGTTGGTGATCAATGTAAGGAAACTCAGGTGCGAAAATAGCTTCCTACGCTAATCTCTATAGGAAAGTATTGTGCAAATTCTTTTAAATCCTTACAATTTCAGATTCGTTAACTAATTTAACAAAGATATTGCAACCACATACCATGCATATAGAAAATAGAGAATGACACAATGATATACCCTGGGGAAAACCTTTCGGTAAAAAACCCTAGCACTCCAAAACCTGCACAATGTATTGATCA
>MU225973.1:1180548-1193290 GCA_018584345.1 Thuja plicata | reverse complement strand
TACACTCGCATCACATCTCTTCACAACCCTAACAAATGCTTATATCATGCGCTTCACTTTTTAGGGCTACTCCAAAAGATAACCGTATTAGGGTTTTACCATTCTCTGAGAAAATAGGAAACCCAAAAACCCCACAATTGGGGAAGAGTGTACAGTACTCAAATTTATCAGTTGCGAGATGTCTTCACCTGTCATTGAATCTTCCTGACATAGCTCTTACGTGTCATAGGAATCCGTCATAACCATTTTAGCCATAATATCCTTACACACAATTCAAGATGCTGACACATCAACATTATTTGCAAGAAATACATTTTACAAAACAAATAATAAGAATAGGAATTATCCAAGGTTGAGACACCTTATTCCTAACAATCAAGAACACAAAAAATAGAGCACTTGGTGAGAGGCACAACCGAGCTAAGCTCCACCGAATAGATACCACCAAGAAACAAGTCACCGAGACCGAGTGACAAGTCACTGAGATTGAACCACAA
This sequence comes from Thuja plicata, assembly GCA_018584345.1. Lineage (NCBI taxonomy): Eukaryota > Viridiplantae > Streptophyta > Pinopsida > Cupressales > Cupressaceae > Thuja > Thuja plicata. Next base: position 1,192,793 of record MU225973.1, on the reverse strand, counting down.
GTAACCAAGCTAATAGGCAACTGAGCACCCCAACAAGGAACTCCAAGGTGGTTACCGACCAGATTACTGAGCTCCCAAGCATTAAATCAAAATCAAACCAAAACATATTTTTGGTGACACAGGATTGCCAACTACCCCAGGACACTCTTGCATCAAAAAAGGGAAAGGCCTTCTAACACCTTAGACAAGATATACAAGGTGATTAAAGTCATCCAAGATGCTCCCTGGAGTTTTAGAGCTTAACTAAAAAAATTGGATGTTTTCCTAGGTCCTAAGTGTCACAAATGAGCTCTGTTAAGAATTGACTTGTAGTCTAACACCACAAACACCATATAAACTAACTCTAAACCTTCTTAAATATCCTCCAATGGTTTTAGTATTCTTATAACTTCACAATGAAACTAGAATGGGGTCAAACTAACGCTTTAAGATCCCAAAATCCTCTCCAAACTAAATTTTAGTTTTTCAGGTCAGAGAGGTGCTTGTTCACTAAAAGGGTCCTTATGTTCACTAGAGGAGTGCTTCTATTCACTAGAAGGGTACTTCTATTCAGAAAAAGAATAATTTTGTTTAGGGCAATAATGCACTTTTGTAAGCATAGCCAACTCACCCTAAACATTCTAAAATAAACCCTAACATGTTTAACTATGTCTCAATTGATTGAAACACATTGGAACTCTTTGAAACACTCTCCAAATTATCCAAAATGGACTCTGATCGATTCAACACACACAAAAGTTATCCAAATTCACTTTAATTCTACTAAATTCACACAAAAACAATAGGATATGACTAAATCAATCTTTGAGTCTACACAAGAAACATCTACATTCATTTTATAACACCGATTAAAGTATTCCTATGATAATACAAGATACTGCATGTGTTCATAAAGAAATATTACATAAAAAGTGTGCCAATACCAACACTGTTGCATGTAAGCTACTTCTAGTCCTTCTCAGTATTTCATTATTACATTCCCTTCATAGTGAGGGCCCATTTAATATGATGACATAATTAAGATGCATAATACATGAATGCTCAAGTTATACTAAATCATGAAATAGCATGATCAAGAGTACATTAGAGGAAGAGAGGAGAAGAAGAAGATGATGAAGTTTGATGCCAAATTGAATGTCAAATCTTCAATCCCCAACTATTCTTTTCATAGTGTCTTGGGTGAGATCCAAAGGTTCAGTCTTGGTGTGTTTAGGGATGTGAGTGGAGCTTTTATTGGTTAATTTGGCCAAACTTTCCTCTTTTCCTAGATCACCTACACTATCTAAAACATCATTTCCATCCTCAATAAAATTGTACTCTTCCAAGTCATAATCAATCAATTTATTATTCTTCCTTTGTGATGCAGGAGCATCCTTAGGTAGTTGGAAATCATGTGTAACCAAAACATGTTTTGGTTTGATTTTGATTTGTTGCTTGGGAGCTCAGTAATATGATTGGTAACTACCTTGGAGTTCCTTGTTGTTGTGCTTGGTTTCCTGTTGGCTTGGATACTTGTGGCTTGGTCTTGGTGACTGGTTTCTCAGTCTCAGTGACTTGTTGCTTGATGGTGTCTGTTTGGTGGAGCTTGGCTTGGTTGTGCCCCTCACCAAGTGGTCTATTTTTAGTGTTCTTGATCACCGATGGGGTTTATGCTATCTGTTTAGCTAGCCGACGGGTGCATTTAATTTTTGGTTGCGTGTGGAGAATGTGAGGACCTATATCTTCTTTGTTTCACTCTCCTATGTAGATTTAATGACTGTTGGAGGTCGATAGATGGATAAAACGTTGGTTGTGTGTTCTTGACTCTGACTTGGGTTATTTATGTTATTTCAATTGTAATGTTGACTTGTGGCAATTTTGTATAAAAGCGAGTCTAGGTTGATGGTTTGAAGGGGAGGAAGATGGATGAGACAAGGAGAAGATTGAGAATAGTAAGCTATAAGGTGAAGAACTAAAAATTTGATGCAAATAGTTGTAAGTGGGTAGATATAAAAATAATATTTCTTGGAGGCTTGCGAGCACAATTTTAGATCTAGTTTCTTCCACTTAGCTATAGAGTAGACTGGGAATATTGGATCCTGCAAAATATTGTTGATGCTATTGTTGTTTTGGCCCTAACTAGGAAGGCCTTACAATCCAACATGTTTATTGTAATGCTCGGTTATTGATAACAATCTGATTATTGTTTTCCATAATTGAATCTAAATCTGAGTATATGTTGATATAAATTGTTATATCTATGGTGTTTTTATGTTTCTGTTGGTGTCTTTTTGTTGGCTGCAAGTTTGGACAGTCCTTTATTGGATCCTCTAAGCTTGACTACATCAGGTGGTATCAGAGTTGGTTCATTTCTTGTGGAGCTTAGGGTTTTTGAAGATCTAGAGAGATGCCTCCAAGAAGATTGGACCCTAGGGAAATTGTAGATCTTTCTGAGGAGGTGGAAGCAAGGATAACAGAAAGATTTAGATCTAATATGGCAGCAATGAAGAATGAAATCATAGAAGGTATCAGAAATGTTGGATTACATAGAGGTCCTAGAATAGATGATGGTAATGAAGAATCTTGTGAAGACTCTGAAGATGCTAGATCTGGTGGAGATGATAGAGCCCATCGCATGGAGAGATCTGGAGGAGACAGATATGATCAATTGTAGAGATCTAGAGCTTAGTTGAGTACAAGTTACCAAATGGAGGTGTCCAATTTTTTAGGTACATTGAGACTCAAGGATATGATTGATTGGATCAGTGAGTTAGAAGACTAATTTGAGCTAGAAGACATTGAAGATTCACTTAGAGTGACATTGGAACAGACGAAGTTTAAAGGACATGCTACTTTATGGTGGAAAGAGTTGCAGAGGGATAGAGAAGAAGAAGGTGAAATGAAGATCAATCGGTGGAGGTTGATGGTGACAAAGCTAAAGGCTAAGTTCATTCCATCCAACTATGAACTTGAGTTATTTAATAAATTACAGAATCTGAAATGGAAGGAGATGACTGTGGAAGATTATACAGAGAAGTTCCACAAGTTGACTATTCAGTCTTGGCATAGAGAACTTTCTAAGGAAAAGGTGGCAAGGTATATCAATGGTCTGAGATTCAATATCCAGGATGATATTGGTATGTTGAAGATTAACTCGGTAGAAGATTCTTATCAATATGCATTAAAGGAAGAAGATAGGTTAAAAAGAAGACAACATGGTAATTCCTGAGGGAACGAGAAGCAAGAACAATTGGTAAAAGATAAACCAAAATTTGAAGATGAACCAAAACATGTTGAACTAAGGAAAAGAATAGGTAGAGGTGTATTCAGAGGAACTTTTTATAATTGTGGTGAAGAAGGACATCGGTCATTCAAATGTCCCCATGTAGATAAGAAGGTTGGTAGTCACCAGAATGCTATGGTGAATGAGGTTGGTGAGAATGAACCTAAGGTGGAGTGTGTGACTCTCTTGCTTAGGATAACTTTGCTTCCCTCGAAGCAAGTTGATTCTTGTCAGAGGAAGAAATTGTTCCGGTTTGTGTGTAAGTCTGGTGGTAAATGTTGTAAGTTGATTATTGATGGAGGAATTACTAAAAACCTAGTTGTTGAGGAGATGGTTTAGAAACTTAGTTTGAAAAGGTTGAGGCATCCTTGTCCTTATCGGATAAGTTGGTTATAAGTGTACGACCAGAAAAAGGCATATTAGCATATATAGGAGATCACAAACCCTAATCAATATGCTACATATCTAATCTATCATAAAATCCATTTAAAACAAGAGTTCATAAACTTAAAGCATAAAAACACTAAGAAATCCCTTCAAATGTAACTCCCATGTTCTCCTTTCTTCTCCATAATCATATTTCATGTTTCTCTTTGACAATAACACAATTGTACAAAGATACAAAATCCAAGTTTGCAAATGAGAATACTAGGAGAGAGTGATCTAACCTTGAAAGACTGAGATGCCTCTCAATTTATAGAAAATGAGAGTCAATTAGGTGAGGATTGCACAAAATCTATGCATAAATGAAGATATTGGTTGGTAGGATGTTAGGGAGCATGATATGGGGGAGATCAAATAAGGAAACATTGAGAATATTCATGAAGCACCTTAATAGGGATGTGAATCCTCAATTAAGGGATATGGAAATTACATAAGATTAGGAATCATTAAATCAATTAATAATTCAATATTCTCAATATTCCTCACAAAATCAATAATTAGATTTATGAAATTATGAAAATCTTATAAATTGAAATTAGCCAATTAATTAATAAAAATTAATTAATTGTTGAAGACTTAGGGAAAAGGGAATAAATAAAGTCTATTTATTTATTCAATTAGGACCTAGGGATAAACTATGGGTTATTCGTCCCAAGGGGGAAATTAGTGAATTATTGATCAAATTGAAGGGGTTGATGTCGAATTGAAATTATTTTGATGATATTGATAAGGATTGGGATCAATTCTAAGGGTTCTAGAATAGTTTAGGAAATCACGAGGCATTGATGACCTTTGACAATGCGCCCGTGTAATGATGTTTATAAATGATTGAAAAGAGCCAATGAACTTTGATGGCATCATAGGATTGAAATAGAAATGGGGAAACATCGATGATCTTGGACAATATTCCTGAAATGATAATGATCATAAATAGTATTAAAAATGTGGACAACACTATTAAATTGATATTGATAGATTGAAAACAATAACACCGATGAACTTTGAAAATGTTATCAAATAGCTGATAAAGGGGATACAAAGCATCGATGAGCTTGGACAATGCTCCTGAAATGATGACAAGATTGATCAAATTGAAATAGGGTTTTGATTGGTTTGGAAATTGGGCTAATTAGGCATCGATGATCTTGGACAACGCCCCAGAATGGTTGGAATGAGTCCAAACATATCTAAAAGTGATTAGGAATAGAATAGAATAGGTTTGAATCGATTAGGAAGGTTTGGAATGGTTTAGGATCATATAGGATCAGTTTAGGATCGAATAGGACCATTTTAGGATCGAATAGGATCAATTTAGGGTTGGTCAAAATTGATTAGGAAAATTATCAATTTGATAAAGAGAGTAGAAATGTTAGTAAATAATTAAACAAATTTGTAATATTCAATCATCGACGAAAGACACAATGTCACCATATAATAAAGATCATATGTGCAACATAGAGGAATAATTAGGTCACAAAACAACATTTCAATTGTAGTGCTAAAAATATTAAAACATGTAGACTAGTAGGCTCGAACCATTTTTAGGTGTCTATATTTTTCCCCTCTTTGATACAATGCAATTATGAGTGTTGTGTCAAAGAATCCTAAAGAAAAATTGCATTAAAACATGCCCCAGTGATAGCGGGACACCTTGATATCCAAGATGCATTAAAAAATACCTTGATATCTGGGACTATGAAATCCAGTGGGAGACGGTCATGAGAAAAAATGATAGGTTGATTGCAGTTATATGTAGGGTGATCATGTGTCTACTAGTTCCTGATAGACAAGGCCATGGATTCCCTATCAGTTGGGGAAGCATCATGGAGGGGAAAGTGTTCGCATGGGGTCCATGTATGTTGGCGATGACATACTATCAACTCCATCAGTTGGTGTATAGGGGAGGATTTTTGATCAGTAGTGGGATCACACTATTGGAAATTTGGGCATACGAGCACATATCTATTTTCTGGCCCATTTCTCAGAGGGTTGTATAGCCAGAAATGCCATATGTATACTTCTATAGGGGAATCTGGGATATACATTGCATTTCTAGTATGAGATAGACCTACTCAGGGATTTTACATGGTGACCATACAGAGATTGCCCCAGATGGGATGATGACAGGGAGCACCTTCCTTACTGTCGACACGAGAGATACCTCATCGAGATGTTCATCATTGGTCATATGGTCATTGAGATTCAGCTACCAAAGCAGGTTTGTAGACAGTTTGGAGAGAGGTAGGGAGTACCGACTGGTACAACATTATTTTCTCAGTTGAGGGTTGAGGTTAGGATATGGGGTGCAGCGCTCAGGCCTCAGGTGGCATATGCAGAGTTTGAGAAGTTACAGCCCAAATAGTGGGGATTAGGTGCAGACATTGCACATGCAAGGAGTATAGAGGAGTATGATAGACCGTTCACTAAGCACAGGCCTATTCCTCTGACAGATCCAAAGGTGGAAGTACCGAGAGTGTAGATGACCAGAGATGAGAGCACAAAGGAGGAGGATGGGGAGGATGATGAGGGTGAGAGGAGGACTCAGATGAGGATGATGAGGAGAGTGAGGAGGAGGATGATTATGCTGATAGGGATCTTAGTGATATGTCGATGCAGATGGAGGAGGACAGGGATGATCCTACACATGAGGATGAAATATAGGGTTTGGATGATAGGTTTGAGGATTAGATACATCCATTGCAAAGCTTACAAGCTAGATAGACTGATTGACACTTAAAAGAGACATTGATAGAGCTACATGGGCTGCAAATCATGCATTATGGATTGTTGAGCGATCATTTCTCATAGCACAAATGGACAGGTTGATAGCAGAGAGGGATACAACTATGGCCAGAGCAGAGAGGGATGAGGAGGAGTCATGTCAGTTCATCAGTACCATCAGAGGTGTAGGTGTGCGTGATATTGAAGGGATGATAGGGAATTCCCGAGAGGAGAAGAGGTACTGGTGAGTGATGTATGAGTGAGATGTGCCACGAGATTAGTGGGCACCGAGTTACAAAGTGTTTTCTAGAAGATCGCACTCCCGGAGGACACAGAGCAGCTAGGGAGTGTTGGGGCCGATGGGGCCACCTAGATCAGGATAGAGAGGTCATCAGATAGGGGGAGCCTCATCTTCCAGATTGGATAGTGATCAGGAGGACCAAGAGAGCAGGATTTGATAGGAGGCTCTCTCTAGCAGAGGGACACTTTTTGATAGACATGTTATAGATTATGAGCCTGCGGGCCTTAGTGTATACATACACCTTGATTTTTGTACTCTGATACTTTTTTGAGAAATATATATATATGATATGTAGCTACTTTATGATGTAATAGATGGATGATTATGTATATGATTTACTTTCCTGTTATATGATGATGCTTATATTTTGCAATGTATGTTCTTTGTTACGCAATAATATATGTTATGGATGTAGGCATTGTTTTTGTCATTTTTCTTTTTTGAAATGTATGAATGCAAAATATAAATGTATACTTGGAGTTTTTTCTCACTTATGAATGAATGCAAAATGCACATGTTTTCATTTTTTTTCTTTTTATGAATGCATGTTTGCAGGATGCACCTATTTTGATATACCAGAGTACTAGACCAAGACAATTGCGAGGACTGACTGAAGAATTGTTAGTAGAAAATGAAAAATTAGATGAAAAAATGTTAGTAGAAAGATGTTGGCTTTCAAAAGTGCAATTGTGTTATAAGAGCTTATTTTGATATTGCAAAAGTGGATGTGGTGCATCGTGGCACAAAAGCCAGAGCAAGAAAGTCATACTTTTGCGTAAACAAACACGATGCAAATAGAGGGTGATCTTTTCCGTCTTGAAACATGTAGCAGACATGCCCTAGAATTTCATGAGATTGTCTAATAGGCAGAAAAAAAAATAACTGAAAACTAGTCATGAACCATCCTGGCTACTCTCATAATTTCAGATAATATCATCAAGTAGCATAGGAACATGATCAAAAAATAAAATCAATAAAAGATAAAACACTCACTAAAACAATGTGAGATAACAGCCATTCTGATCTTTTGTTTCTTGCATTAGATGTTCATTGATTGATAGCTTACATTGCAAATTGACTGATTTTATAATTGATTGATAGATTAGACAGATTGATTGGTTGATTGATAGTAAAGATCGAAAGATTGAATAGGTCCAACCAGATTTAATGTTGAGTCACAATGATTCAGATCGCGTCTGTGAGAGCATGATTTTGTTAAGCACAAAATGATGAATCTTCTAGTGATGTCTGCAAACATGATGTTTGATTCACAAAAAGAAGACAAGTATGTACAAATTTATTGCAAATTTTTGAAGAGATTTTTGCAATTTTTAGGAATTTTGAGATATTTAAATTTTTTGTGATGATCTTTTTTCAAGACTTTTGATGATTTTTAGGATTTTTTTCAACATCATATTTGATTTTTAGGGTCTTTTTTTCAGGATTGTATTTGATTTTTAGCAATTTTTACAGGACATTATTTGATTTTTTTTGGAATTTTGACCTGCTTATTTGGATTTTTAGAATTTTTTCAGGTCATTAAGATATTTACAATTTGTTATCTCCAATCTGATAATCGAGGAACCTCATGGATAAACCATGTTTAAGGTCTTGCCCCCAGTTCAAATTCAAATTCAAAGACGCTCAGTGCCAAGAATTTGCCCCCAGATAGAAGAGAGACTATGTATAGAGGCCAAAGAGACAGACAAACTGGGTATACCAAGGGTAAGACAATGAAGATCAACCAGCTACAGGCCATAAAGGGGCACTAGGGTCGATGCAAAGTGAAAGATGTGATCAGGAAAGGACATCACAATGCCAAGTTGAATCATGATAGACATTGGAGCAACAACTTACTATGTGTGGCGCCTGTTTGCCAGGTTTTCACTACGGTACTTGCCCAAAGCGCATGTTTGCCAGGTTTTCACTTGTGGACAGAATTTTTCTCTTGATTTCTATTTTTGCATGCCAAGATGCCTATTTTCTAGGTTTTCATCAAGGCAACCATTTTTTCTCTTTTTGATTTTTTTGCTTTTTTTATTTTTTTGCTATTTTTTCATAAATTTTTGCCTTTTTTTGTATCTTTTTCAGAAATTTTTGCAATTTTTTTGTACTTTTTTTAGGATCATGCATAATACTTATAGAGGTGCATGCTTTTCTATGCTTCAGGCAATGGTTCTCCCTCTAGTGTTGCAAGATGATACACTCCATACCCATATGTTGTTGTGACTATATAAGGGCCTTCCCAGTTTGGTTCAAATTTCCCAGCCTTTTCTCTATGTGGCTGGGTTTTGTAATTCATCTTTAGAACCAAGTCTCCAATCTCAAAATGACAAGATCAGACTTTCTTGTTGTAACTCCATTTGAGATAGTTTTGATAGGCTTGCAAGTGGACCAAGGCGGTTTGTCTCTGCTCATCAAGCATTTCAAGCTTGTGCAATCTAGAAACTTTGTACTATTCATCATCAACAATGCCTTGCAAGGATACTCTCAGTGATGGAATTTCAATCTTGAGAGGTAATATGGCCTTAGCACCATAGACTAGAGAGTATGGAGTAGCACCAGTGGGGGTGCAAATGTTGGTTCTATAGGCCCATAGTGCTGAATTTAGTTGTAGGTGTCAATCGCGGCCAGCATCATTGACAGTCTTTTGTAGGATTTTAATGATTATTTTTTTAGATGCCTCTGCTTGGACGTTGCCTTGTGGATAGTAAATGCTAGAAAATCCATGACAAATTTTGAATTTCTCACAAAGGTTGGTAACATCTTTGTTATGGAATGGGCTACCATGATCAGTAATGATGGCCAAAGGAACTCCATAGCGGAAAATGATATAATTCGGGATGAATCTAGAAATTTGCTTGCCGATGTTATATGTCATAGGGATAGCTTCCACCCATTTGGTAAAGTACTCAGTGGCCATAATGATATACTTGTGGCCATCAGAAGATAGGGGTGTAATCTTCCCTACAAGATCAAATTCCCATTAAGAAAAGGGCCATGGAGAAACCACTCGCTGTAGATCCTGTGCTGGAGCATGAATCAAATTGCCATGAATCTGGCACTTGTAACATTTCTTAGAAAATTTATGTGCGTCTTGCTCGGGCCAGTAATATCCTTCTCAGACCAGCTTCTTGGCAAGACTCAAACCATTGAAATGTCAACCATAAATACCATCATGGACCTCATGTAAAGCAGTGTTAGCCTCTCATGAATTGAGGCATCTAAGGAGGGTTTGGTCATAGGCTTTCCTATAAAGGGTATCATCAATGATGACATAATAGGAGGCTTGATGGATAAGAGCTTGACATTTATTTTTGGATAGGGCAGGGGGTAAGATCTAGGTGTGTAGGTAATTGTAAACATCTTGGTACCAAGGGGAATCAGGACCAACAATATCACACACGAGCTCAGATTACGAAATGTTAAATGCGGGAAGCAACAACTGCTCAACGAGAAATTCACATCTCTCTTCATTATTCGACATGTTGATCATAGATGTAATAGTGTTTACGTATCTAAGGAAGTTGGAAGAAAGTGATTGTGACAAATTGCTCCTTGAGAAAGTCAACCAACTGTTTGTAAGGTACCAACGTTTCATCTTTGGTTTCATAGTCATCAGTGACCTGTCAGATGACTGAGGTGCTGGATTTTCCAATCAATAGAAAGTTTGAGTCCAATAACAAGGGCTTCATATTCAACGATGTTGTTGGTGCATGCAAATGTTATTCTATAAGATTTTGGTATGACATCACCTTGCGGGTGACAAAAATGATTCATGCCCCCAATCCATACCTAGTGTGTGAGCCATCAAAATAGAGTTGCCATTCATTAGAGTCACTGAATGTGAAAATGGACTCATCTAGAAATTCTGAAAGCAACGGATGATCATCTGGAACTGGTGCTTCTGCAAGCTAGTTTGCTATCACCTGGCCTTTTATTACTTTTGTGTCTACATAATCGATGTCAAACTCACTCGGGCTCATGACCCATTTGGCTAGGAAACCCGTGAGAGCTTATTTGCCAAAAAGATACTTCAATGGATCAATCTGAGACACGAGCATGGTTTTCTGGTGTAGCATGTAATGTCTTAACTTTTGTGTTGCAAAAAACATAGCAAGACAGTCTCATTCAGTGAGTGATTAGTTTAATTCATATCCAACCAATGTTCTATTGATGTAATAAATAGCTCTTTCTCTTCCTTGTTCATCATGTTGTGCAAGAAGAGCACCCAATGTAGTTTTTGTAGCATAGATATACAAGATAAATGGCTTGCCTGGAATGGGAGGCATCAATATTGGTGGATGTAATAGATAATATTTCAATTGTTGGAACAAGTTCTCACATTTTTCATTCCAATGAAAAGTCACACCTTTATGCAGCAGATTATGAAGTGACTGGCATTTATCTATGAGTTGTGCAATAAACCGGTAGATAGACTATAGTTTCCCTTGTAGACTTCTTAGCTTCCTTAGAGTGTTTGTTAGGGGCATTTCTAAAATGGCTTGCACCTTTGCAAGATCCACTTCAATACCTCGTTGAGTGATGATATAGCCTAGGAGTTTTCCAGAAACAACTCCAAAAACACACTTTTGGGGATTTAAGCGAAGCTTATATCCTTCCATTCTTTCAAAGATTTTGGCCAAAATAATCAAATGATATTTCCTAGTTGTAGATTTGCAGAGGAAGTCATCAACATAATCTTCCATCAAGATGTGCATGAATTCATGGAAGATTGTGGTCATTTCCCGTTGGTAATTCACTCTAGCATTCTTGAGGCTGAAGGGCATGGCATTCCAAGAATAGGTTCCCCAAGGACATGTGAAAGTCATCTTGGGTTGATCTTCAGGAGCAATCTGAATTTGGTTGTAAAAAAGAAGTCATCCATTAGTGACAACATCTTGTAGCCTGTAGTCATGTCGACAATGATGTCAATGTTAGGCAGAGGAAAATCATCTTTAGGGCATGCCTTATTTAGATCACAAAAATTAGTGCATATCTGTATGCCCCCAGCGTGCTTGCTAATAGGTACCAAATTGAAAATCCATTCTGCGTAATCTATAGGTCTGATAAAACTAGCATCCAATAGCTTGTTCAATTCTACTTTTACCAATAGAGCTATTTGGGGATGCATTTATTTTAGCTTCTGTTTGACTGACTTCTTACCTGGCTTTAGGGGGAGTTGGTGAAGAACTAACTCAGGATCCAGGCTAGGCATGTCAGCATAGGACCAGGCAAAATTAATCTGGCACTCAAGGAAGAATCTGACAAATTTGTCCTTCTCTTCTAGTGAGAGTGATGCTGCAAAGTGTATGATCTTGGGGTTGTTTGGTGTTCCCAAGTTGATTTCCTTGGTCATTTCAATGAGAAATGTCAACTTCTCCCTTAAAGGGGGTGTTAGCTATTTTTCTTGAAGGAGAAACAACTAGAACACCAAAGTGATCTCTCCCTTTTATGCTCTTTGTCCAGTCAAGAGAAAGGCTAATGCGACAAGGATTTGAATCCTTCTTCACTTCG
>MU225973.1:1150927-1166957 GCA_018584345.1 Thuja plicata | reverse complement strand
ACCTGAAACCGGAGACATAGGTAGTATGGAACATGTGGAACAAGACCCCATACTCAAATTTTCATGACACTCTTCAAAGTGTGGAATATTCAATCTCAAAGTAGCCCTTCCCGGTAAATTCTACACTGCAATTTCCTGATTTTGAGACCCTCTAGGAATGAAATGATGAAAACCCATTTCAATATGCAACTTAAGGCTCAATTTGAGTCAATGGGTCTTAAACAAGGTATCAAAATATTCTCCACTCACTTGAGGACCCGAAAACACCCTTTTCACATGTGCACTTTGGACCAAAAGGAGCACTTTAGCAAGCGTTTTACATGGTACCTCAAAACTGTATTTTGAGTACCAACAGGGGGTATGTCCAATCTTCCATCCTCGTGTGCCTTGTTATGCCTTGCATACCCGTCCCTACATTTTGTGTGCAAAATGTTGGGTTCCCTCTTTTCACTTTTGGCTCTTGCCTTATTTTCTTTGCCTTTGTTTCTTTTTGTTATCTTCTTTGGGTTTTCCTTCCCATGAGGTTTGATTTCTTTTTTCTTTTTGTCTCTCGCGTCTCCGGGACCCGGTCCTAGAGTTGGTTGTTTCCTTTCCAGAGCAAGAATCCAGACTCCAGGATTCTTTGCCATGATGCTTCTTCCTCTTGAAGAGGTATGGTTGCATGGAATCCCTGGGCCCAGAGTCTGGAGGTTTTCCTGTTCTGGAGTTTGTGGGAAAGAAGGTAACTTTCTTTTTACCTTGGGTATAAATAATATTTACATGTCACTTTTACAGTTACCACGATTAAAAACACTTAGAGCTTTTCAAAGCGATTCCTTGGCGATTTGAGTGCAATTAACTGTGAATTACTTTGAGCTTAGTGGATAACTAGAATTTGATTTTTGGTGGTTGTTTGTGATCATTGGAGATTGAGGCTATTGTAGAGCGACCCTAGAACCATCTCTTTTCCATTCTTTGGGTTTCCAAGTAGGCCTTCTGGTTCCTACCTTCATTTTGTTTGTTCTTGGTTTTAGTTTTTGGTTTGTTTTGTTTTGGTTTTTGTGCTTTCTGCTTCTAGTTCACCACCCGTTGGTGGGTTGGCTCTGCCAGAGGGTTGTTCACCCTCTACACAAATGTAGATTAGTGTACATTTTGTATTTTTTTTTAGGGTAGTTGTTGTATACTGTGTTTATTTTGTTTATACTATGGATAGTGTATATTTTTGTATATTACATGTATATATGCTTCGGCCCTAGGCCCTCCTATTTTTTATGTACATATGCTCTGTATATCCGTTTGAGCTCATGAATTCTTCACCCTCTGTCAAATATTTTGGCTTCCTGAGGTCGAGCTGGTCGAGACGAAGTCGCCATAGTTTGAACTTGACACCTCGCTGGTTCAAACCATGGTGGCTTTCTCTCTCCTCCATCACATCACAATAATGGCGGGATTAATTTCCCATGAGTGGGCATTTAAACCATGTCCCATCTGGAAATAAATTCCCCCATTTCAACCCACTTGTCACTATAAATGTCTTTACACTGCCTACCATCTTACCACGTGACAACACACATCGACCAAGGTACAGCCTTTCTCCAGTCACATCGGCAATGGCTAGTTGGCCCGGACTCTGGACCTCCAGTAAGACCTTGTCTCACTTCTCCTTGCCACCTTGTCAGCACACTCCAGAATGCTAAGTCATGTTCATTCTAGATACTCCATACTTTTGATATATGTACTAACGCTTGTTTGATAGGTGCAGGGTGGTGAAGAATCTTTCAGAGTTATAACTTATGTTTATATGTTCTGACGGTTCTCCAGTCTTGCAGGTTGCGGATAGATTGATTGAAGATGTCTGACAATTTTGCTCCTCTTGATAGTTTGAAACTACCAACCACTTCTACCTGGGCAACTACAAAGTCAAAGATTAAAACAATGTTGGCAAAGCTGGCCCTAACCTCCAAATATCCAAAAGAGGGAACTATTGCGGGGTCCGAGTTGGACTCCAAAGTCCATGAAATAATGAATACGGATCTCGGGACTTGGGCCAAATTGTAGGGTCTGATCCAGACCATTTATAGGTTAAAGGCCGAAGGGGACAAGGTAGCCACTTGCTTGGCTACCTCTGGCATCATAAAGGCTGCATACTTCCCATGTTTGGTGCAGTCACCCGAATTAATAAAGCAGCTGGCAATATTGTACAATGCGCCTACTCGCTCGGTTCTTCTTCCAAATCCCCAGCCACTACAATACCCCACCACCATCGTCACCCTGGATGCCCCAACCTTTGCTTCCAGGTTGAGGATTCCTCAGTTCAAAGGGTCCACTATCCTCACTTGGGTTGACTCACTAAAGGAATTCAATGAAGCCGAAATCATTTCCTGGCAACACCTCAACAGTCAGTGGTTGAAGTCTCCAAAGCGAGACCACAAGAGAATGAAGTTGGAAATTCCTCACGGGGATTTCAAGGAGCCCATTTAGGCGGGCATCATATTTTTATGTAGGATCTTCAGATGGCCCCACACTCAAGAATTCTCAGCATGGATGTATTATTTTCTATACTGCATCACCACAAACAACAGGACCTTCAATTGGGTGGCTATCATAGCCAACCACGTAGATACACAAATGAGGACCGTCGCCCAGAATTCCCAATTTTATATGACATCATATGTGTTGTGGGAATTAGCACAGCAAAGGCCAGCTTTTCAAGGTCTGGGAATAGCCAGGGAACTCGGGAACAGTCTAGGGCAAGTCACACCATGGGATCATTATCCCCAACTACAGTGGGAGCTTAGTTTCCTGAACTTCTGTCGGGTAAATGATGCCTTCATTTACCATAACATTCTAACACTTACTCGGGATTTTGGGTACAGCCTCTCATAGGAAGCGATGACTCTGGTCAGCTCCTATGGCCAGTATTTTATTTAGTTCTAGCATCACACATACATTAGGGTGATAGGATTTAATGGGAAGTCATATCTTCTTCCCTGGTATTGCGGGGATAGAATTATTCGCTTGGAGTTTTTCAAGAAGATGATGGATCTACACACCTTCTTCACATTGAAGAAGGTCATCAACATCCTTTTCCCTTTCTCCTATAGGAATTACACATGTAGCCTTGTTGTAGCCTGGGAGGCAGACAATGAATTGAAAAGTTTGGGGCTGGTAGAATTCAACCATGCCCAAAAAAATTATGATCCCCACGAAAAGACTGCCGCCACACTACCTCGAGCGTCCCCACTGCATAAATTGAAGACTTCTAGGAAGAATGCCAGGATAGTTTTTATCTCTGAGCCCGACAACATACAAGGATGAGAAAAGGGCTCATGAAAGCACTGGACCTTCAGACTTTCCCGAAGGGTTTCAAAGATGACGGGCTGCTGGAGGATCCAGCATACAAAGGACAGGGGCTAGACAAATTAGACCTCCCTCTAATGGATTGGGCCACTCCGGAGGATTTAACAATTGAAGGAGTATGCCACCCCATCATAAAGGCAAGTCACGGATAATTTTCCTAGGTGTGCCCCAAGAGCACCCGAAAGAAACTAACGGTCAAGAAGACCATTCCCTCTTCAACCGGCGTCGGACCTTCTTCATCCATCGTGGCTGTTGAAGCAAATGTAAGTAAAGGAAAAGAGAAAGAGGGAGCCCCAGTACCCAGGGAACCTCTCCAAGTTCCCACACTTTTGATGGCCCATCTGCATCAACAAATGGAGTTGGCAAAGCTGACCAGCCAGCAATTAAGCATGCAGGTATCTGCCGGTCTCCCCATCACTCCAATGGCATCTTCTTTCCCGGCAGGATCCTCCTCATTGGCAGCTATGATGACCAGAAAGACTTTCGCTGAGGTGGAGTCTACTAACATTCTGAACACTGGGGCTTCCCTCATAAGGAAGAAGAAAACAACAGAGACCCCTACACCAAGCATAACCACCACCCCCGGCATGCCATCGATGCCCCCGGTAGAATTAAGTTCTGACTCTTCAGAGTTAGAGGATATCTCAGACTCCTCTCCATCACATGATGATTTTGATGATACCTTCTCATTGGAGGAGCTTCTAGAGATTCAATAGGGTGTTAGTCATGTGATGGAGGAAATTGAAGCTTAGGACAAAGAGGAGGTCCCTATAGAAAAGGAAATTCCCATAGAAAAGGATACACCATAGCAAGAGGCTCGGGAAGAAACCCAAATAGAGCCTAAGCAGGAAAGAATACTAGTCCATGGGACCGGGGATACACAGATGCAGCCCACAAATGAGAAACCAATGATAGGAGAACCTAGACCCGAGGGAACAACCATACCTCCAACCATCATGCTTCAAGTGCCTTTGGTAACTCCGGGTGACCAAGTGCCCCAGAGCTCTTTCAGTGAGGTAGTAACGGTGGTCTCCTTGATAAACTTTGGCTAGCGACCTCACCCACCTCCATAAAATGTCCCAATGGAGGAGAGAATTGTAGTAGATAAGGCCAATGAGGCCCAGGAACAGCAGCAACAAATGGACCAAGAGGTCCCGAATAAGGAAAATAAAGAAACTGTTGATACCACCAGGGAAGATGAAGTCCCTAAAAATATAGAGATTGAGACCACAGAAAAGATCCCAGGCAATACTGTAGAGCATTCCAACATGGTGGAAAACATCAAGGGTTCTGGAGAACAGGAAATAGGAAAAGAACAAGAATAGGAAGAACCAGAATAGGAGCAAGAAAACGAGCCCAAAGATAACGTACACTCCAAGAATGCACCACCAGATTCTGAAAGGGATCCTAATGAATAGATATTGACAATAAGGCCACCCCAACCACCCCAATGGCTGTAGATTCGAAGAAGAGGGAAGCCCCAACGGTGGCCACAAGCGCTCCACTCTCATTGGCCAAGATGATGGCCAGGAATATAGATGCAAAGAAGCCCAAGACGGCGTGGGTTGTCCATACTCTCCGGACCAACCCAGCAGGAAGTATTGTTGCATTTATCACAACACCCCCAACAAACACAGATGCAACGGCCATAAGGCCTGAAGACTAAAATATAATAGAGGTAGAATTGGGGAAGAGAGACAAGCAAGGTGAATTGGACCTGCTAAAAGATGCTACCAAGGTGATAGAGGCCCAGTACATAAAGCAAGGCCAGAAGCTGCAAGAGGAAAGAGAAAGAAATGCCAATCTCCTCGTGATTTTGGTAGAACTAACATGGACTCTAGCCAAAGTTCACCTTGGAACCCCTTCTTCTAGATTGCCGCTTGCACAGGGTGATGTGGACTCTCTGTGCATAATAAAGAAGAAAATTCAAGCACTGGATGGGTGGGTGGCTAAAAAAGTAACATCGATGAGAGAATTTCTAGTGGTGTCCCTCCCAGACCTCTATAGGGTTGATCTCATTCTCAGCCATGCAAGAAGCTCCGCTTAGATATGGGAGCAAGACTTGGAAAAATATGAGAAATGGAAAGCTAGGTTGGAAGAGATCCGCAACCTAGGCGAGGAGGTTGCCACAGAGTCTAGTATTTTGGGAGAAGAATCATATGATTCCCTCCAGGTTCAGTACTCTAGACTTTCCCTCAAAATTGAGGTTTGCAAGGGACTGGTCAAGACCTTAAAAGAGAAGTTGACAGTTGCCCGATATCCCTTAGGTTTATTCAAGGCATTCATGGTTGGGGTATCACAATTTGATCCCTTCACCACCGAAACATGTACCCTGGAGGACTATGTCCTCAGCAAGTTCGATGAGCGGATGGAGTCCCTGTATCCGCCAGCCAAATATTTTGACTAGGGCAGGTTATCTAGATTGTCAAAGACCATGATCCAGTTACATGATGCTATCAATATGGTGGACAAATTTTGGAGCAAGGCTAGAGAAGTCGAGGATGCATTGGAGGTTGTTCGCAGCCGGTGGGATAGCATCTTGGAGTATAGACAAGGAAAACATAGACCAAGTGTTAGAGGCTTCGGAAAAATCATAAGTAGCAATAGGACCCTCTAGATTCCTGAGATGTTCAACGAAAGATGCATTGTATTCATTTATTCTTTTTTGGAGTGCGAGTTCCTGGATCCCAGAATTTTGGATCCCACATTTTTTTATTCTTTAAGTGACCCGCGTCCCAGTTCTCA
Organism: Thuja plicata; assembly: GCA_018584345.1. Classification (NCBI taxonomy): domain Eukaryota; kingdom Viridiplantae; phylum Streptophyta; class Pinopsida; order Cupressales; family Cupressaceae; genus Thuja; species Thuja plicata. The sequence continues at coordinate 1,160,873 of MU225973.1, read as the reverse complement.
AAGCTGACCACTCACTTTCAGTGTAGTTAATAAAGGTTGTTAGAAGGTGGGTAACTGCAACAAGGTACGTCAGCTTGACAAAAGGTTTTCTGACAGATGGTCTTCCCAAGGCACTGTTTCAATGTTACACCTGGCACATCGGAGACAGGGCACCACTTTCCCATTTATGAGGCATGTAGCCTCGATCTCCAGGGAATCATATTTCTTCTCTCCCCTCCTATCTCTCTTCTCAAGGCCAATTCTTCCACTCTTCTTTTCTTGTCTTATTCTTCTGACATGTCAGACCTTTTTCGTATCAAGGTCTTTTGTAGCATGGTGCAGGTAGTACCAACCACCAGATAATATATTATATTGTAAAGTGTAAAATAAGTTAGGGTTAGGTTTAGGTCCAATGATGTGTATAAATAATAAGTCCGACCTCATTCCAAGGGTCGGCAAAATTGATGATTTTGTAGTTCATAGTTAATAGCAATCTGGTTTTCTCATTTCTAAGTTGCAGAGCTCAATGCTCCATATGTTTTAAGCTTTCAATAGTTAAATGCTCCCTTGGAGTTATCACTGTACCATGCACCAGTGCTTTCTGGAAAAGATGTTAATGAGGAAGGAAGAGTTCTCTCGATGATGTTGTTAGCATTCTCCCTTCTGGGTTAACGGTATTTTATGTTTTATGTTCTTTATGTCCTTTGCTCTGATACTTAAAGTAGATTAACGAACTCCTTTCCTTTGCTACTAATAAAATATGAACTGATGGTTGTATATTTCTTTGGTATTTAGTGTAGCATGTCAGAGCATTGTTGATGTTTCAAATGTTAAACATAACTATAGGTAGATGAAATCCTTCTAACATAACTATAGGTAGATGAAATCCTTCTAACTCTATAGTATCTTTTGAAGTTTATTTGTGAAATGAATACGTGCTTGTCGAAAACCCCACTCACTTTAAGCCTCAGAGAAGACGAGTTGAAGATAACCAGCTATCCCCCTCGAACAAAATAGTCACATCTCCCAACTGAGCCCCACACCGTTGAGACCCAACTCTCACGTTCTTGTAGGCCTAGGGAATCTCATTTCCCCGGACAACCTTTATAGGCGAAGTTGGCCGATACCCCATGACAACTTTCCTCTGTTGGCGGACCCCGTCACAAAGTCCCGTTAATAGAAACTCGCGCTACAAGGAGTGCAGGAACTTGTCCCCCTCTCATGATTTAGATTTTACACCACCCAAGGGTTCCCCAAGCCATAGTTCTAGGAGCCAAAACTTCAGTGGGATTGGATCATTTTCACTAGCAAGATTTGAAAGAGTCCTTAGATCAGCCCCCAACCCTGGAAGGTTTGTTGAACTTGAACCTCCTGCTCGAAAGAAAAAGACCCCAAAAGTTAAGTCAGCCACCATTGTCTAGGGATCTAGCATACCACAGAATACCGAAGTCCCCCAGATGATCCTAGGAATTAGTGTTCAACCTAGCCAAAATCCAACTCCCCCAATGGCTACATATATTGGAAATATTGAGTCCCTGATGGGAACTTTTCTGGGTGCAACCAATGATTTACCTTCGCACCTAGAAAAGATTTGTCCCCGATATGAGCACTTAGGCTCACAAACTGTAGAAGAGCATCTACACACATATAAATATGTCATGAGCTGACACCGGATCCAACATAAAGATGTTGTGACCTAGATGTTCCCTCTGTCTCTGGGACAAAGCAAACTGAACTGGTACCTTAATCTTCCCACCAACTCCATCAATAGTTGGCAGAACATGGAGGACGCCTTCCTGGCTGCCTTCCACATACACATGGACTTGGCTTGGTCCCATAGCCAGTTCATTTCCATCAGGAACGAACCAAGTGAACCCCTTGCAGCATTCAATCACCGGTTCCAATGCCCCTTGAAGTGATGCACGGGCCCCTTCATCCCATCTGGGAAAGTGACTATCCAGACCTACCTCAATGCGATGGATCCCTTTATTGCCACTCTCCTTTGGAGAACTACCACCCCGGGTGACCGGGATACTTTGGCAAAGGTTTAAAACCTAGCCTTAGAACTGTCTCATGGCCTTAACAAATCCCTGGGCAGGATTGGGCAGAGCACGCCATTCAACATGATCACTGGCATAAATTCTTATGCCAGGGGATATAACCCCAATCAGGTAATGGGTGCCCCCATGATGGTCATGAATCCCCTGCCACTGCTAAAAGACCAGCAGGCCCGGTATGTGTATCCATCACAAACCCAGACAACACTGGGTCTGGAATATTTTCCTTGGAATCAACCGTAGCCAATACAAAAACCACAAACACAACCACTCATAGTGCCTTTCTTCCATTCGTCTGCGGCTGGAGGATTGTCACCCTTAGCTCCAGAAAATACTGTTGCCTTCTCAGAAAACCAAAAACAACTATCACATTGTGACGCAAACACTCAGTTGACCGCCGAGGTTGATCCCTCCTGTGAATGTTGTCCACCCTGACTGTGGACATGGGTCAACTGAAGGTGGGGTCTTATGCACCCCAGAACTCTAATTCCCAGAGAGGGAATATTTTCTTTGGCCAACAAAACAACAATGCCGGAGGGAGAAATTTTAACAATGAGCCTCGGCCCAACCAACAGTAATGGAACAACAACGCAAAAACTAGAGGTATGCCTCTAAACCAAAATGCCAATCAGAGTGGTGCTAGACCATCCCATTTCATGCTATTCATAGACTTCCAGCCCATGACTAATTAGTGTAGATTGCATGACACAGGCTCCCACAATGAGGTAAACTATGCCACCCTGGAGAAAGTCATCATGATTTCCTAGCTGCATAGAAAACAAGCATCTGATCCTACTCCCCTAGAACCTCCTGTTCAAGAGCCCACTCACAGTGTATTCACCTATGAGACCATCTTCTTTGGGACCACCAGGGAAGATGAAGAAGAATCCAAACTACAAGGATTCTTTGACGAATCAATTCCAGCCTTCGAGGCCAATGCCTTCACCAACCCAAGGGTTCCCTACAACACTCGAAGCCAGACTGGTAAAGGACCAATTTACATGCCAAGACCTCCTAAGGACACTCCTCCTTGGGATAACACGATTGACTGACCTGTCCCTCCAAAAGGTTCTAGCTCTAACCAAGCAAAGGACCCGGTCGAGGGAAGCCACCAGTTGCTGGGAGGAAGGTTTGACATCATGAAGGCATTAGAACAAACCACCGCCTCCATGACCTTGATGGAGGTTTTATTAAACTATCCCAAGCATAAGAAGTCTCTTCTAAAGCTCTTGGGGAACCCAAAAGCTATCAATCACCCACCCAAGATTGTCTCTTTTGAGGACGCCAATGCGGTTGTCTTCCAGGGAAATACTGAAGACCCTCCCTTCCTACTAGGCCTCAATAAACAAGGGAAAAATATACACAATTGCCTAGTAGATTCTAGAGCTTCGGGCAACATCATGCCCCTATCCATATGCTAGAAGCTCAGATTCTGACCCACCCCATCTAACGGTGAAGTAATCCAACTAGATAAGACTGCTGTGAAAATGTTGGGTGAACTGAAGAATGTCCGGATTCAACTAATCCAGGACCCTAGGATAGCCAGCACGATCGACATCCAAGTAGTGGACAACCCAGAGACTTATGGGATGTTATTAATTCAAAATTGGTTGAAGTCCCTGAACGGATACTTCTCAACCGATTTCTCCCACTTATGGCTCCCCTAAGAAGGAGAATCTAATAAGATCCGAGTCAAAAGTGAACCTTGGATGAAATAGGCCATCACCAAAGTCGAGAGGGTGAATGAAGTCTTATTCTCTGAGACTTCCCTTGGGGTGTACCAATCACTTGAAATGTTAACATTCGATTTCAACACCGGGGAGGATCCCATAGTTCTACAGAGAACCCAAGACCTAGAAGAAAAATTGAGCGTTGAGGTTAACTCTCAAGGTGCCACAGCAACCCCCGCCACACTCTTGTCTAGCACTTGGTGCTGGGTACATTACAAAAAACATTCAGAGCTTGAGTGTGAGCCTTTCCTTTCCACTGCTACCTGGCACATCGATGCCCTCTAGAGAAAAGAACATACAACTGATTCCCTGGGACTTAGTACTTCTACTGGCGGCACCTCTGTCGCACCGTTTGTCTAGGAATCCTAACCAAAATTCCCCCCGGAGGCAAACCTCACCCATGTACCATCAACGCTAGAGGAAAATCCTACCAAGTCTCCCAAAAATAATCCAAAGACCACTCCATCTCCCCAGCTCCAGACAACAAACGATGATTTGTGGACCCTTAAGTTTGATGGGTCCTGATCCAAACAGGGCTGTGGGGCCGGAGTAGAATTAATCAACCCGCGGGGGAAATCCTTCCTCATGTCCTACAAGTTGCAGTTCAACTGCATGAAAAAAATCATAGAGTACAAGGCCTTGTTCCTTGGACTCCTATTTGCATTAAGGAAAGGAATCACTCACCTCTAGGCCCTGGGTGATTCAGAGTTGATTGTCAAACAAGTTCAGAGTCAATACACGTGTCATGATAAGAGACTGGCTGCATACCGCAACTGGGCATGGAGTCTTATTAAAGATTTTGATGCCTTTGACATTGATCTTATCCCCCAGAGATGGAACTATGTCCCGGATGCCCTTGTTGTTTCTGCCAGTACACTTGAGCCCATGGCCGACTCACGACTCCAGAGATTTTCTATTGAGATGATCCCCACCCCGTCCATCCCAGATAATGTTACCCATTTTTAGGTCTTTGAGGATGATCAGCATATCCTAGCCTTCATGGCCAATGTTGGTGTCTTCGAGGACCAGATAGTGGAGGAAAGGGACCACGATGACACTGGATAGGGTGATGAAGATGACAAGATCATGGACCTACTGACCAACACCATCCCAAAGGGGATGGTTGCACTTGAATGAATCTTTGACTCAGACCCTCAGAGCTGGGAAAAGATATCATCCTCCTCTAAGGGAGGAAAATTTGAGAAAGTGAACATCGGCCAGCCCAGTGAAGAGAAAATGATACACATTAGCACCTCCAGCTTCCCTGAGGAGAAGGAGAAGATTCTCACAGCTCTCCGAGAATACATAGATGTGATCATGTAGGGGTATAAGGATTTAAAGACATATGAAACATCCAATATGACTCATACCATCCTACTCAAACCTGATGCTAAGCCTTTCCAGGAAAAGAAACAACCCATCAACCCACTGATCGAGCCTCTGATTCATCAAGAGGTGCAAAAACTATTGTCAGCTCAGATAATCTTTCCATTCCGGCATACTACGTGGGTTGCCAACCTGCTCCCTATGAGAAAGAAGAGCGATGAAATTTGCCTTTGCGTGGATTTCTAAAATTTGAATAAGGCCTCCAAGAAAGATAATCACCCTCTCCCCTCATTAGATGAGGTGTTGCAGATAGTGAATGGATCCCAAATGATGTGTTTCTTGGATGGGTACTCTGGCTATAACCAATTCATGGTTAAATATGAGGATAGAGACAAAAATCCATTCACCACCAAGTGGGGAATGTTTGCATATCAAAGAATTCCCTTTGGTTTGATTAACGCAGGGGCTACATTTTAGAAGGCTATGGACATTATGTTTGAGGGCCTTGTGAATTGGTGCATAATCATCTACATGGATGATTTGACCATATTTTCTCAGGATAGGCATGACCATTCTGCCCATCTCACCTAGATCTGTGAGAGATGTCGCCGATATGGAATATCCCTTAACCCTAAGATATGCATATTTGGGGTCACCGAAGGGATGTTGCTCAGGAATATTATCTCCAAGAAGGGTATATCCATTGACCCCGAGAGAGTTGAAGCGCTGCTAAACCTACAAATGCCTGGCAGCAAGAAGGAAATGAGGTCTTTCTTCAGAAAGATCAACTTTGTCTGGCAGTTCATCACTGGATTCACCGAGATCGTGAAGCCACTCAAAGAGATGATGAAGAAAGATACCAAAATTGAGTGGAGTCCTAAATCAAAGTGGGCATTAACCCAGATCAAGCAAATGATAACGGAGGCACCAATTCTAGCTAGTCCAGACTACTCCCTCCCTTTCTACATTTATTCTTTTGCTTCACCACATTCTACCACGGCAGTATTGACCCAAAAGGTCGAAGGGGAAGAATGACCAATAGCTTTCATGAGCTCCCCCTTTAAGAATGTTGAGGTCCAATATTCATCATTGGAAAAGAAGGCCTTTGCTCTTGTTCGTGCCGTGAAGAAATTTTGGCATTACATTCTCTGGAGCAAGGTGCATGTTATTATCCCGAACCAAGCTGTAAAGTCTCCGCTGATGCAAAGTGAATTTGGTGAAAGATGGGGGAAATGGATGGCCATTGTCCAGGAATATGATTTAGAAATGCAACCCATGAAGATATTCTAAGGCCAGGGGCTAAGCAGAGTGATGTCAGAAGAGACTCCCCACATCGAATGTCAGACATATACGGTGGAGTCCATCACTTGAGACCCATAGTACATAGATCTGGTGTACTTATTTTTAAATAAAAAATGTTCAGAGGGGTTTCCTCCAAACAAACATCATGCCCTGCAGTTGAAAAGCACACATTTCATGATCAAAAACTCTACACTTTTTCACAGGAATTATCAGGTAGTGTACCTCCAGTGCATCAATCGAGTCCAAGCTACAAAAATAATTGAAGAATTCCACGGGTAGTTTGGAACCAGGCATGGCTCAGCTTACGCTACTGCCCATCAGATCCTTTGGGCTAGATATTATGGGCCCTATGTCTTTAAGGATATTTACACTCACATCTAGAAGTACCATACTTGCCAAACCGTGGCACATCATGAGCATAACCCAACTATGCCTTTGCAGCCAATTTTTTAAGCTAGACCTTTTGCCCAATGGGCATTTGACTTTATCAGGGAAATCAACCCCAACTCGTCTGCCAACCACTGATACATCCTAACTGCTACCGATTACTACACCTGGTGGTCTAAAGCCATACCTTGTAAGAATAACACAACATATGTGGTTATCAAATTCTTGGAAGAAAACATCGTCACAAGATTCAGAATACCTTTTTCTATAGTGTGTGACAATGGTCTGACATTTTCTTTGGTGCAACTACTAGAGTGGACCTATGACAAGAAGATCACTCTGAAGTTCTCCAGCAACTATTACCCCCATGGGAATGGTGTTGCTGAATCAACTAACAAAAATTTGCTTGAAGTGATCAAACACTTGTTAGAACAGAATCCCCAAGATTGGCACAAAAATTTGAGATTCACTCACTGGGCTGACTGCATTCACATTAAGGCCACCCTGGGGACATTCCCATTCCATCTGGTTTATGGCCAGAACCCAGTGTTCCCCATTAACTTATAGATCCCAATTTTACAGTTCATGTAGGAATTTGGCAACCAAGATAACATCGTGGAGGTTTGGCTCCTAAATATGGTGCGGATGGAGGAACAAAGGGACATAGCCCTTGAACATTTTGCACATCACCAAGTAGTGGTAAAATGATGGTTTGACTAAAGAGCCCAGTATAAGGCCTTTCAGATTTTAGACTTGGTCCTTTTGTGGGATAAAGCCCAGGAAAAGAAAGGAAAGCACACTAAGTTCAAATGGCTCTGGCTCGGACCATATTTGATCTCAGAGATCTGTGGGGAAAATGCCTATCACCTCAATACCATGACTGGAGAACCCATCCCATTGCTCATAATTGGATAGTTTCTAAAGCATTATTTTGAATTAGGTAGATTGGTCCAGAGTTGTATTATATGTAAATCTTCTTTCTTGTAAATATTTTGTCCCCGGTACCCCTTTTGGGGTGCCTTGTAAATATTTTTATCAATGATCCTCCGGGACTGCCCCCTTTCTGTTTGTTTCGCCTTCAGTTTTGTCCTTTCTTTTTTGGGGTTTCTAGTATTTTTCTCCCCTAATATAGGATGGTATGTGTTGCTCCCTTTTGTTGCCGATATAAAAATACCCCTCTGAGGGTTTACTCTATTTATCCCCAACACTGACCCAGCATAAAGTAGAATAACAGAAACAAGGTCTAGCTTAGAATAATGAAATCACTAAACTATTCTAATTTGCTATTTGGTTGAATTACAGGAAATAATAACTTTAACTTTTACTAGAACAGACCGAACTGAAAATAAAGATTTTGATTTAAATGATGACAATCCTTTCATTGAACAAAAATAGACCAGTGCTCAATCCTAGGGCATGGAGTCGTCTATAAATGGTTTTAAAACATCATGATTGAAGACAACAACTTGAGACAATTACAGAATCTGACACAAACATAGATATACCTTATATATCTACCTCAGTACATTTAACCAAATTAATCCATCAAATTCATCTATACCCTGAACTTTGCTGAAATATCCCTAAAGTATATTCTCTCCTTGAAAGAACCCTAGAAGTATTTCATAATCTTCCTGACAGATATATAAACTGAAGATATTCCTAGAATATTCAATTTAAACAAAACTCAGAATGCTAAAATGAAGATAGAGAATCAATCAAATGCTTCAGAAACTGTGAACTAGATTTTATTCAAAAGTTACCATAAATCAGTACATTCACAGAGACTTTTCTCAAAAGACCAGATATATTGGTTCTCCAGACCAAAATTTACAATTGATTTGGTAGTATTTTCAGACCTCAAAATGACCATCTCTTTCCCAGTAGTATTGGAATCCTTTTATAGCATAAGGATGCCACAAGCTACCAACATACTGGGAAAGATTACAAAAATCTTGCAACAACTTTGCAACGAGTTAGAAACAAAGTGTAGCAACCGAACACGGGTGGCAACTTATCTACAAAGCCTGAACAAGATTTGTCTTTTGTGGCTCAACTATAATTGGTTTATCCTTTAAGCTTTGCCTCCCATCTGTTTACTTCTTTGGTGGTGGGCCAATCAAAGGCTTTCTCTTCTTCCAGCTTGGCAACAGCTTCTACCCACCTAGCATCCGTGGCAGTCCTGGCTTCAGACACAAATTTAGCCATTTCTCTTTCAACTTTGCAGAAGCCATCGATCAGTTCGTTGCAATACTCTGCATTTGTGTCCTTTTCCAAATGTTTCTTTATCTCCTAGCTTTCCAGTATAGCATCAAATTCGGACTCCCAATCTGATTGTGCCTTTAATTCCCCTGTTTCATTATAAATATTTGCGATCAATAGTGGACATTGATCACCAAACAGTTGCAGTTTACCGTTCATCAAATCAGATTTACCATTAAAGAATGCAAATGTATCATTCAACTAATTAACCATATCAATGGTATCTGACACTTTGTCAGGGAAATCATCACTGTAAACCATGGCTATTTTGAGTTTATCTAGTGCTCTTTCCTTAGATGACCAGAGCTTGAAAGAAGGCTCCAAGAAAACCATAGCTTCCGTAGCTATCTTTGAGGCCCCTTGCATGGACCCATACAGTGTATGGACTACACCAATCTTATATTTCAAAACATCAACCCTATAATGCAATATGAGCAACATGACAGATACAACATCCATGCCCTATTCCTGTGAAATTCCTTTTGATTGTGTCTCGGCCACAGCAGAGTCTTCCTTAGCACCTCCCACAACCTCTATGACAACATTAGCTGCCTCTTCAATAATTGGGGTCTTTTCCCTTTTACTTTCCTCCAACTCTTCCTTCAGTTTGGCAATCTCCTCTTCAAGTGTATGGTTCTTGACCACCACTTCCTCATGTTTCTTTGCCAATGCCATCATTTGGCCAAAATTTGTTTCATACCTTTTTGATAGGTCATCAACTTTTGCCAGGTTCATGAATGATACCTGTGTCATTAACTAAGCTATCTCAGTATCTAAAGTATTCTGCAGGTTCCATATCATTCTGTCAGCTCTTTTTTCTTCCCTGATGGTCATAACCAAGGGTTTCTGAGTGGCCGGAGCTAATGACCATATCGCTAGGGTTTTGGATTTTGGGTCAAACCC
>MU225973.1:1058304-1117679 GCA_018584345.1 Thuja plicata | reverse complement strand
CATGCATTTGCAGTCTCTGGCCTATCGGCCGCCTTAGCTCTTTCTCTCTTTCTGTCTTCTTCATTCTCGTAGCAGCTTTGCATGCAGGTGTATCTTGGTTGATTGACATTCATCAATTTCAACACTACTCCACCATCTATCATGACTCACCAGATTTTGGCATTATCGATAAAGACTTTGAGGTGGAGAGGATCATTATGGCCAAGCCAGTCGTGTGGAACATCATCTTTTGAAAATGTGACATGTTGGGACGCAGAGAAGTGCCCCATCATGGCCTGAAATTGGTTGGTGTCAATGTCGATCAGAATAGTGGACTCTCTCAAAGCTTTGTCAAGGACTTCCTTGTGCTGGGGGGATGTGCACAGTAGATCAAGAATTGATATCAAGGCAGGGGTCTTACCAAGCTGGTTGACAAGGTTGTAATCTGAAGGTACCTTGGGTTTGGATGGTGTGCCTAGAATAGTAATCTTGGTATGATGGGTAGTGACTGCGCATTGAGGGTTACTATCTCAGAAGGTCAAAGTGGACACACATGAATCAGCCTTAGAGAAGCAATTTATGGTATAGTCATGGCTGGTTCAAGTATATTTGACATTGTTCTTTGAATTGGAATTTGACGTAGAGGCATTTCCCTTTTCATGATCCACCAATGGGTTTGTGAAAATAGTATGGTTAGTATTGGATGATCCCGCCGTGGGTTCAACTTCAATCACACCTTGATCAATGAGGTCTTGGAATTTATGTTTTAATTGATAGCAGGAATTGGTTCTGTGTCCCTTTGTCCGATGATAATCGCAATATTTTTTGTCATCCCACCAAGGGGGTTTAACTGTTGGGGGATCATGAATCTCGGGTAATTGAATGTAATTTTTTTGCAATAAATTTTGCAACACCGAGCTAAGAGGTTCACCCAATGGTGTGAACTGTCTTTGTGGTCCATCTCTATTTCTCAGTGGTCGACGCTGCCGATTTTGTTGCGTGGTATCATTTGTTTGTGCTTGAGGTTATGTTGGAGTTGGCACTGGAGGTGGTGCTTGAGTCATTGTTTGCGTATTTGTGACAGTAGGTCCTTTGAGACTCACTTTTTGTTGTGTTGCATTGACTATCTGTGCATCGAAAATGCCATCATTTGTGACATTTTTATTTTGAGACCAAAATTTTGGCTTGTCACTTGAAGTGCTCGCATTCTGATTGTCCTTGTTGATTTTTAGTAATCCTTTTTCAATAAGAGAATCTTCAATGTTAATTCATTTTTTCATGATCTTTTGAATGGTACTTGGTCGTTTGATTTTGAGCTCATACATCATCTCTAGTACCAGATTTTGGATAAATAATTGTATTTGTTTTTATTTTGGCACATCAAAAGGACATTGACTAACCAAAATCCTCCAGCAATAGGAAGGTCATAAATGATTCTCCAACCTTTTGTTTGGTTTTGCACAAGTCAGTCAGCATAACCTCACTTGATATGTTGAACGCAAAGTGAGAGATGAATTTGTCGACTAATTCTTTCCATGACTTGATATTGTCGGGTAATTTAGAGTACCACTCCATTGCTTGACCCCGAAGGCTTCGAGGAAAGAGTTGCATGAGGTACATGTCATCATTGTGAACCTCAATGCAAGAAGTATAAAATTCCCAAATGTGATCAATTGGATTACCTTTTCCTTTGTACTTTTCAAATTTGGGTACTTCAAAATTCTTTGGAAAAGGAGGCATGTAAATGTTTGAATCAAACGGATTAGGATATAGGTCTCATTCCATATAAAGTGTCTTCTTGTCCTTGAACTGTAGATCATTCAGTTGTTTTTGCAAGCATTGGATTTGTTTAATCATGTCTGCATTCTGTGAAGACTTCACAGCTTTTCCCCATGTATCAAAATGATGTGTTCACTTAGAAGTGATCAGACATTGACTATATTTTGAGGCCCCGATCTAATTTTGATGATTTAGATGAGATGTCATGGATTGATGCCATTTTTTGTCTGGCATGTTGTTGAGGATCTTCCACATGTTGCTAATTTATTGGTGGAAGATTATATTGTTGACCTTGTGTCACATAGTATGGCTGAGAAACTTTTTGTTGATATCGTGGTGTATACTGATGTTGTTGAGTTTGCACCACATGTTGTTTTTGTTGTGACAAATTTTGTTGTTGTGCAACATATGGTTGCTGCTACAAAACGTATTATTGTTGAACATGTTGTTGTTGTTGTTGTTGTTGCTGTTGTTGAACATGTTGTTGTCATTATTGTTGAGCATACTGTTGTTGTAAAGCATGTTGTTGTTGCTGTACATATTGTTTTTGAAGAGCATGTTGTTGTTGTTGATCATATTGTTGTTGTAGAGTGCATTGTTGTTGTACATATTGTTGGATATGTTGTTGTTGTTGCGGGTGCACTTGTTGCACCTTTGAACCTTGCACATGTTGTGTTACAGGATGAGATTCTTGACCCACCTGCATTGTTGGTTGTTGCATGTTATGATCTTATGGAAATCCAAGTGGTGCAAGTATACCATGTTTTTGTTGTACATATTGCTTATGGAGAGCATGTTGCTGTTGTTGTTGAGCATATTGTTGTTGTAGAGAGTGTTGTTGTTGTACATATTGTTGGATATTTTGTTGTTGTTGCCGATGCACTTGTTGCACCTTTGGACCTTGCACATGTTGTGTGAAAGGATGAGATTCTTGACCCACCTACATTTTTGGTTGTTGCATGTTATGATCTTGTGGAAATCCAAGTGGTGCAAGTATACCATCAAGATTTGCAGTCTTACATTTTGATGGTTGTGCTTGAGACATCATGTTAATGTGTGCTACAAATGGTTGCTGCACTGGTTGTGCTACATCCATAAGTGGTGCTTTTTGAGCCACTTGGGTTTGTTTCACTTGTTGTGTTACATGTTCTTGTTGAGTCACCTTGGGTGGAATTGGTGTGATATCAACAAGGTTCTTCTTCTTTTGATCTTGCAACTGACTTGGTATAGTCATAGTAGTCACATGAGATACATCAAATGTGGGTACCCTTGGTGGTTCATTGAATGGTCCTTTGGACATTGTTGCATTTGAAGTACTTCCTAGGAATGTTGTATGTGTTACCAAAGGAGGACCACTTGGTTGTGTTTCTTCAAAAGGGGGTACATCTGGCATTCCCCAAGGAAATTCAAATGTTTCATTTGATCCTTTGGGAAAGTGATTCTTAAAATCAATCTTTTGTGTTCTTTGAGGACCTTTCTTGGGGACCTTTGTAGCATCCACCATCTCTAGAGGAGGGAGTACTACCTCTTCAAATAAAGGATTATCCAATGGTATATATTGTTCCTTTGGATGAATATCGACAGTTAAATAATTTTGTTGTCTTTTCTGTGTTGCCACCATAGTTGAATCATCGAAGGGTTGTTCTCTCTTTTCTCTATCCCAAACCACTAAGGATTAGTTCTCTTCCAAATTAGATGGTGGGGGATTTTGATATTGCAAGAATAATTGAGGATTTTTCCTTTGTATCGCTTTGATATATCATCTCGGATCTTGAGTCATGAGATATGTTAATGTCTGCTTTTTTTTTTTTAAACAGCTTCGTCAATCTCCTCTTTAGGTAAATCTTTGAAGGAAGCAAATGTTTCATGTGAGTCTCCAGAATTCAAAGAGGGACTTGAGGCATTTACAAGATCTTGATTATCTTGTGGTGGTGGAGGAGGTTGATAAGATCCAAAATCTATGTTTTGCATAGGTTGTTGTTGCAAATAATTGGGTTGGATTTGATTGATTTTACAAGTTTTTTGGTATTCATCCTGAGGTGTAGGGGGAACACTACCTTGGCCAGGTGGCATAGGTGCAAAAATTGGTTCAAAAGTTGGGGGAGGTCCGCACTAAATAGTGCCAAAGTTTGGGGAAGTATTTGAAGGATATCCCATGTTGCATAGATCATTGCTTGGAGTTGCACTAGGGATCATCTGTGTAGTGATAGGTCCTTGAGGAAATGTGACATGTCTTGGGTCATGAAATGTTTTATGTACTTCTTCCAATGGTTGCATGGTGATTAGGTCAATTTGATTTTGATATGCAACACCTTATCTTGGATCAAAAGGTAATTATGAGTCTGGTTGTGATGTAAACATAGGTATATAAGGATCTTGTTGCCTCTTGGATGCTTGAGATCTTGTGAAAACTAGCATGATAACTATATGCTAATGCAAGATTTGTTTTGGAATTTTTGGATTTTTGGAAATGCAAACTTTGAAATGAAACTTTTGAAATGCAAGGAGCTTATGCAAATGCAATCTAAGGTTTATGCAACTATGTTTTTGGTTTTTTGGACTTTGACAATTAATCTTTGGAAAGGAGACAAACCTAAGAGCATAACCTCATGAGGTTGAATAAGAATCTTGACTTGATAAAAAGGATTGAGGGACAAGGGACAAGTTTGATAAAAGGGCTTAGGTCAAATCCATCACGACAAAGATGGAATATGACCAATTGATAAGGGGGAGGGGGTTTGAAATTTTTGGGACAAAAGGGACCAAGTCAAGATCCTGTTTTCAGCACCATAAAGAAATGCTCTATGATTTGGATACTTTCTAGGATTATTTGCAAAGTTTTTAAAGAGGATCTAAAATGAGCTATGTATGCAAGGGGACTATGACTAGGACTTATGCAAAAGGGACTATAATGAGGATTGTAATGAGGTCTATAATGCAAGGCATTTTTTGATATGCAAATGCAAGGAGATTAGGTCATGAATATGCAATATGAAGGCTATCAAGCATGCCAAAAGGTTCCAAGTGAAAATTTCAAGGTTCCATATGTTTACTCAAAGACAAGGTGTGTTTTGACCATTTGATTGTTTTTGAAGATTGATTTGGAAAAAGTGTTCTTTAGAGAGTGTTTTTAAGATGTCATTTTTATTAAAGTTTGAACACTCACACAAGACACATCATTGAGAATGGTTGTTGTAAAAATGAACAAACACACCACTTCCTAAGGATAGCAAGGATAGTATCTATTGAATCCCCACTTGAACCGAAGTTCAATCACACTTACTAATAGCAGAAAAGCTAGAAGCTTGGAGGCATGGGCTCCTCCTTATAGTGCACTCACTTCTCAGGCACTCCAAGCTTCAAGTCCCAAGGGTCATCACTTCCCAAGGGATTGTTGTCTCGACTAATAGCCACGAAAGTGTGGCGCATCTTAGTTGGTCTCTAACCTTCTATGCCAATAGATAGAAGGTTTTTGGATACTATGACATGGTGTTTAGTAAGGGCATCCATTCGAGTGGTTATACGTGCGGAAGATTAGCTCCGTTACAGAGGCCTCCCAGCCTATATAAGTTATGTTATGTAGGTTTTAATGCACCACAAGGGTACTGAGGGAGATCTTATTCCTGGTATAATGCATTCAACACCCATTCATTGTGAGATTAATCATAATGACATCTTTTCTATCCCGGTTTGGATGGGCTTGGATTTAGCCTGTTACCAGTTGGGCATCCACTCTCACTGGCTCTATTATAGAACTTGGGAGGTAGCCACACTAAAGGAATTGCATGGATTTCTCTTACACCCAAGTTCCATTAAGGTGAGGGGAGAGGATACGTCCATACATCTCCTTGGATTTACAAACTAAAAGACACTTTTAGACACATGCACAAAATGATTCATTTTAGAGCACCAAACTGAAGTGTTTTCTAACTACTAAAAACACACATGAAGGTTTCAGAAAATACAAGGTCTTCTACAAACATCCTGCATTGAAACTGTTATTAGTTTTTAATGATTCATTCTTCATCCCACAATTTCCAACATGTTGCACAAATCATCAGTAACACAAAAATCTAGTATACTAAGTGCAGAAACAAGTTTAGGAATGCAGAAAATCAAAAAATTGCTTGAAAAACATCAAATTTACCACCTGCGCAAGAACATGCTACCACCTATGCAAAACTAGGGTACCACCTGTGCAAAACTAGGGTACCACCTGCACAAAAATAGGCTACCACCTGCGCAGCTTCTGACCACCTGCACAGCACCTACAACCAAGTGCGTAACAAGTGATCAAAGGCCTAAAAAGTGATAAAAACATACAAAATCAGAGGTCTTTTGCATATCTAAGATAGTAAGACTATCAGAAACACAAATAGGGTTCACTCCTTAAGCCATTTAGGATTTATTTGAAAATATTGAAGTGAATTTGAAACCCTAATTAGCTTGCATGTGCATCAAAATGATTTAGGAACACCTTAAGCATGAAATCTGCATTTGATCCTAAACTAGTTCAAAGTTCATTTTAGGTAACCTAATCAGATGTGCATTTTCATTTTAAGTCCTTTACCAACTTAAACAACTTTATCTTGCATAAAGAATTCCATTTCAACCCCTAGTTAGGCTAGATTGCAAATTTGATTGAAATTTGAAAAAGCTTGATTGCATGTAACCCTAAACTAGGTGAAGTTCATTTTAAGAGCACAAATCAAATGTGAGAGTTCATTTTAGGCTTGAAAATCTAATTTTTAGGTTTATTAACCAAATTAGGGTTCATTAACGAAGTTTAGGGTTCATTTTCATAGTTTAGGATCCATTTTAACCTTTAATCAGATAAAAAGTAGAAGAGAAAGCATAAAGTGCAGAAGTGCTTCCTAAACATGAAAATACTAATCCTAAACCCTAAATATGGATCCAATGTGACCAACTGCACAACTAAGCAGCCAACTGTGCAGCTCTAGGCTCCAAATGCGCAGGTCTGGGTCCCAATTGTGTAGGACTTAACCACCTGCGCAAAAACAGTGACCACCTGTGTAGGAACAGTGACCACCTGTGCAGATTCAATGACCACCTGTGAAGCTTCAGTGACCACCTACACAGATCTCTTCCAGAACCTACAAAAGACACAAAACACAAAAAAAATATCAATTAAGCATGTTTCACATCAGGTTCACCAAATGTAAGACTAGAAAAAGGCATATTAGCATATCTAGGAGATCACAAACCCTAATCAATATGCTACCTATCTAATGTATCATGAAATCCATTCAAAACAAGAGTTCATAAGCATAAAGCATAAAAACACTAAGAAATCCCTTCAAATGTAACTCCCATGTTCTCCTTTCTTCTCCATAATCAGATTTGATGTTGCTCTTTGACAATAACACAATTGCACAAAGATACAAAAGCCAAGTTTGCAAATGAGAATACTAAGAGAGAGTGATCTAACCTTGAAAGAGTGAAATGCCTCTCAATTTATAGAAAATGGGAGTCAATTAGGTGAGGATTGCACAAAATCTATGCATAAATGAAGATATTGGTTGGTAGGATGTTAGGAAGCATGATATGGGGGAGATCAAATAAGGAGATATTGAGAATATTCATGAAGCACCTTAATAGGGATGTGAATCCTCAATTAAGGGATATGGCAATTAGGTAAGATTAGGAATCATTAAATCAATTAATAATTCAATATTCTCAATATTCCTCACAAAATCAATAATTAGATTTATGAAATTATAAAAATCTCATAAATTGAAATTAGCCAATTAATTAATAAAAATTAATTAATTGTTGAAGACTTAGCGAAAAGGGAATAAATAAAGTCTATTTATTTATTCAATTAGGATCTAGGGATAAACTATGGGTTATTCATCCCAAGGGGGAAATTAGTGAATTATTGATCGAATTGAAGGTGTTGATGTCGAATTGAAATGATTTTGATGATATTGATAAGGATTGAGATCAATTCTGAGGGTTCTGGAATAGTTTAGGAAATCATGAGGCATCAATGAGCTTTAACAATGCACCCGTGTAATGATGTTTGGAAATGATTGAAAAGCGCCAATGAACTTTGATGGCTTCATAGGATTGAAATAGAAATGGGGAAACATCGATGATCTTGGACAATGTTCTCGAAATGATAATGATCAAAAATAGTATTGACAAATGTGGAAAACATTATTGAATTGATATTGATAGATTGATAACGATAACACCGATGAACTTTGACAATGTTATCAAATATTTGATTAATGGGATACGAAGCATCAATGAACTTGGACAATGCTCCTAAAATGATGACAAGATTGATCAAATTGAAATAGGGTTTTGATCGGTTTGGAAATTGGGTTAATTAAGCATCGATGACCTTGGACAATGCTCCAGAATGGTTGGAATGGGTCCAAACAATTTTGAAAGTGATTAGGAATAGAATAGAATGGGTTTGAATTGATTTAGGAAGGTTTGTAATGGTTTAGGATTGAATAGGATCAGTTTAGGATCGAATAGGATTGGTTTAGGGTTGATCAAAATTGATTAGGAAAATGATCGATTTGATAAAGAGAGTAGAAATGTTAGTAAATAATTGAACGATTTTGTAATATTCAATCATCGATGAAAGACACAATGTCGCCATATAATAAAGATCATATACGCAACATAGAGGAATAATTAGGTTGCAAAACAACGTTTCAATTGTAGTGCTAAAAATGTTAAAACCCGTAGACCAGCAGGCTCGAACCTTTTTTAGGTGTCTACAATAAGATGGTCATGCAGTAGAGGTGAAAGAGCAGTGCATAGTAATTTTTTACATTGGTTATTATAGAGATGAAGTATTATGTGACATTGTGGAGATGAGCTCTTGTCAAATTTTTCTTGGGAGAGATTGGCAGTATGATAGATAGTCTATTCATGATTGTAAAAGGAATTTGTTTACTATCCTGAAAGATGGACAAAAATCTACTTTGATTCCTTTGAAGCATGAAGATAAAGGTAGGAGGAACTTGAGCATTGGAAGCAGATCTGAGATAGTTCCAGGGGTTGGTGCAGACATTCAGATTTAGAAATCTGAAAGTACATCAGAGAGTACTAGTGGAAAAAGGAAGCATAAGAAGAACCAAGGGAAGAGCGTGTCATTTGAGGACTTGGAGGAGATGTATATCAAGAAATAGTTTTGGATCTATGTGTTGAATCCCAACAGATGTTCGTCCAGTTGCTGAGAACATCTTTTCACACCTGGGGTGTCTGATGCAAGAGCATCTTGGGGTAGTTGGCAATCCTGTGTCACCAAGAACATGTTTTGGTTTGATTTTGATTTGTTTCTTGGGAGCTCGATAATTTGGTCAGTAACTTCCTTAGAGTTCCTTGTTGGTGTTCTTGGTTACCCATTGGCTCGGTTACTTGTGGCTTGGTCTCGGTGACTGGTTGCTCGGTCTTGGTGACTTGTTTCTCGGTGGTGTCTATTCAGTGGATCTCGGCTCGGTTGTGCCCCTTACTGAGTGGTATATTTTTGGTGTTCTTGATCACTGACGGGGTTTATTCTATTTTTTGGGTTGGCCGGCAAGTGCATTTAATTTTTGGTTGCGTGTGGGGAATGTGAGGACCTATATCTTGTTTGGTTCACTCTCCTATGCAGATTTAATGACTGTTGGAGGCCGACTGATGGATAACACATTGGTTGTGTGTTCTTGATACCAAATTGGGTTATTTATGTTATTTTAATTGTAATGTTGACTTGTGGCAAGTTTTTATAAAAGAGAGTCTAGGTTGATGGTTTGAAGGGGAGGAAGCTAGATGAAACAGAGAGAAGATCGAGAATAGTAAGCTATAAGTTGAAGAGCGGAAAAGTTGATGTAGATAGTTGTAAGTGGGTAGATAGTAAGAGTAGATTTCTTGGAGGCTTGCGACCACAAGTTTAGATTTGGTTTCTTCTACTTAGCTATAGAGTACACTGGGAATGTTGGATCCTGTGAGATCTTGTTGATGCTATTTTTGTTTTGGCCCTAACTGGGAAGGCCTTATAGCCCAACATGTTGATTACAATGCTTGGTTATTGATAACAATCTGATTACTGTTTTGCATAATTGAATCTGAATCTAAGTATATGTCGATTGAAATTGTTATATCTCTGGTGTTGTTATGTTTCCGTTGTTGTCTTATTGGTGGCTGCAACTTTGGACAATCCTTTATTGGATCCTCCAAGCTTGACTGCATCACTTTAACAACCACACAACCTGCTAATCTATTAGAGCAATGAGGATTTGTACTCCAACTCTTATTTTCTTCCTCCCCGAAATCCTTATCTACATCACTGACAACTTTTTTGTATGGTTATATGGATTTTGGGCTTTTTCGCTAGAGGGGTTGGTTTCATTACATTCATTTTCTTTTTGATGCAATTAGAGGTAGTAGCTATGTTCTTAAGGTCATAGAGATTTTTGCAACAATATATGGGTAGGGGTGCTAGGGGTATTGCAAAGACGAGGGGGTATTTTGGCAGCCCCTATGATACAAAGACATTTTATCTTTCTGAGACTACAAGTTTCAAGAATTGTTGCAAGGAGGGAGAGAAGCCAAGCTCGAGGCTTTGGTGACCACTATTATTTAGGGTCAAAGGGCTATATTAAAATTATAGAGCGTGAAAATGAGACCCTAGTGGAGAGGGATATGCTTCTTGTCCTAGGCCCTAGAATATATTCTATGTTGATTATTATTTTGATAATATATTACTTATTTATAATTAATATTTATATAAATTAAGCTTTACATCTTTTAATATTCTTAATTTTTTTTGAGACATACTTCTTATAATTAATTTTATTATAATATTATTTAATGTGAAAATAATTTGAATAATTTAATTAACATTAATTATTACAAGAGTGACTTATTATATATTTTTAAAAAAATTACTAATAAAAATTACATAGAAGAAAATCTTACCAAAATAAACATTCATTCTAATAAAGACTTCAAAGTACACAAGTTTTGATTTCTAATAGGTTCGCTCCCATAAGATTTAAGAGTCTTAAAATTATAATATATTTTAGACAAAAACAAAATTCCCTTCTTACAAGCCTTGGGACATATTCATCACACTTTTTAAAAGAATGATTGTTTTTACACTACATAGATATAGATACATGTATTTTTATAAAGTAGTAATAACGATACAAGAGTACTCATCTAAATTAGAATTCATTTTTGATTAAATTATCACAAATATACGACTATATCTATCAAAGTCACCTAAAAATCAAAGTTTGTCCAATAGCACTTCAAAATAATTTAAATCGTACCAAATAACTTCATAAAGAACATATTAATTTTATTGCACTTTTTAAATAGTACTTTGTATAATTGCTAAATCGTAATCTTAGGATTTGAGTGAAATTATTGATAAAAGTTAGTGCAATTCTTTTTCATATAAAATTTATCCAAGATCATATCCAATATGATTAAATTATTTTATTTGTTAAAATCTTGTCTCTAATGTTTAACACACAATTATAATGTGTGTCACTTGATGATAAAGAATAAATACAAAGCTAATTGTCTAGAATTAAGAGTTCCAAAATTATATAATATTTTAGACAAAAAAATTCTCCTAGCTACAAAGATTAAGACATATTCATTATATCATAAAAAGAATGAAAGCAACTAGACTTTATAAAGATCAATATTTGCATTTTTATATGATAGATTATAAAATTATGAAATTGTACATCTAATTCAAAAGCATCTAAATGGTTAAATTATAATGTATAAGAGAATCCTACTAGATTACGAGAGAGTATACATCTAAATTTGAAATCGTCTTTTGACTAAAGTATTATGAATAAGAAAATTCATTAGTCAAAATTACCTAAAAATGAAACTTTCAAAAGTACCTATGAATCAAACTTGATTCAATTGCCCCTTTAAATAATTTAAATCTTACTAAATGATTAACAAAGAACATAAATTTGAGGTTCTTTGTTGGTTAAGTGGTGGTGTAGTTGTCGCGACCATCGAGGTTAAAACCTTCGCTGAGCCATTGTGATCGCAAGTTTGTGTCTTCGTTGATCCAATGTATTTGTAGGTTTGAACTTCATTATTTTTAAATGAAAATGAGATACTCTTAAAAGCATTTCTTTCATATGATATGATATTAGAAGACACATCACCAATCACTTAAAAAAATTCCCAATTTAATAGTAACAAGGAATATGCCATTCCATTACACTTTTTAATAGCAAAATAATGATGTCTCATGGGAAATTATCCATAGAAGTCACTCTACATTTATTTTAACTATAAAATTCATCAAAGATCATATTCAAAATGGTTTTCCTTAAAACCTGTCTCATATGTATTAACACACAATTATTATGTGTGCCACTATGGTGATAAAGAATGAATTTGCAGCTAGTTACCTAGACTAAATAAATCAAAATCAATACAATATTTTAATATGAAAATCAACCCATTCTTGTATACTGCGTTTTACTAATTCCGAGGCTTAATTTGTTTGTAAAAATATATTATCCTTTACACGATGAGACCTCATTTTATTATAATAATAATAAAAAAGAGCGTAATTGGGGGCGGAGGGAGCGTGGAGACGTGAATGACAGCAAGGCAACAGATCACATGGGGGCTGTTGTATTGAAAGCGACAAGACGTGTGGGATGACGTCATGCTCCCCCTTATGACGTTATCTGGCACACCTTTTAATGCTATTTTAAATGGAGACTTTATATCTAATGAGATGTGCGAAGACATTCTCCACATGCGAGCTCTGGTCAAATATTTCTTTTTCTTTTTCTAAGGTTTTGATGGCTTAATGACAAAAACATAGTTTTCAAAGAAAAGTATACAATTCATAGAGAGGTCCCACATTTGGGTTTTAGGTAAGTGGGATTTCTTTGTAGCTCTAAACAACATGATCCACATTCAAATGATAGCCATTTAATGGGAATGTGTTCCCTTTTTTTTTCATTAAAAAGTTATTAACAAGCCTTATAGAACATAAAATACATGGAAGAATAGTTAGTAAATGTTTTTGAGGATTAATTCAATTGGAGGAAAGGGGGAAAACAAAAAAAAGTTTGTAAATGTGGTTTCTTGGTTTTAATAAGGAAGATCTTGTTAGAATTTGCAGCAACTTTCATGGATGTTTATCTCATTCCAATTAGGAATGAGAATATAATAGGAATGGTGTCAATAGGTGCAAATAGATAGGGAGCAGGTGGGAAGTTAAAATGGAAATAGTATACAAAGGGAAGAAGATAGGGTTCCCGTGAGTCCTCTAGTTTGTGATGGGGACCATAGAGCCAGTGGATTGTTTCTCACCCAAAAGATACTGATTCTAGGTGAGCTTAAAACAAACTTGATATTCATTTTAGCTCTTGAGCTATGATTTTTATATGATGTTTGATTCAAAGTTTTACAAGTAGATTCTTCTTTCTTCTTCTTTTATTTGTAAAAATAGTTTATTTAAAAATATTATATTGGTCTATAAAATTAGATATTGAACGATATAAGATAGCGAATGTTATTGAATTTGATTGTATAATTTTTTTTATTAATGATTATATTCTATGATTCATTATGTATATACTTGATTGTATGTATATTCTTCTTTTGAGAAATGGTATTGTTTCTTAGTTTCAATTTTTAATTTCGTAAAATTTGAAAAAGTGGTTAGTTTCTCTTTTACATCTTGTGGTCTTTTAGTTTCCACATCACTTCACTCCCTTGTTCTACTTTGTGTGGTCTGAAGTTTACTAGTTTACTTCTCTTCTCTTGCAATTTACATCTCGATGATACATTATAGAGTGTGATCCAAAATATGGAAAGAAAGGAAACTAAGTTGTTGGAAGAAAGAAAGAAAAACAAAATTCTAAAAGATCAACAATCCCTCTTACTACATATCATGCCTAAATTGAGCAATACGATGGATCCCATGATAAAGAATATAATGCTAAATTTAACACAGAAGAATGTTTGGAGAAGACTATAACGAGTTATTAGAGCATAGAAGGTGAAGATCTAAATGGGATAAATGAAATCGAATGCCTATTAGGATAAAATCATAAAATACGTTTGAGTTATTCGGGCAGGAGATGAGAGAGAGAGCTCTCTCCTTCTTGATGTTTTAAAGGAAGCATAGGTTCAAGGGGATTGTTGACTCCCTACTGCAAGAAGGGTTGATAATCTTGTGGTGAAGTAAAGTTATGGCTTGTCAATCAAAAGTAAGGTAAAGTTGCATATAATTTATCAGATTATGAAGTTTCACAGGATGAGATTCGATAGAAAAATGATAGAAGTGGCTAAATGTTTAATTTACCAATTTACAGTCTATACTCATGTTCCTGATGAATGCTTAGAGTTACATTACGCACTAGTTGGAGGAAGTATGTTGAGGTTTTCCAGGAGTAATTGAGATTTATATTGGGTAATGCATATCCTAGTCTCATTCTTGACATAACATGTTGGCTTTTGGATTGGTCCTATTACATGTTTGGTTTAAGGTTTATTCACGTGGCTTACTTACAAATGTTGTAAATAGGTTCTAGGTCGATTTGTGGTTCACATTCATGTAGGGATAGAAATATAGTTGTAATTGGATTGATTCTAAGTTGTTGTAGTTGTAGTCATGTGTCAAGTGTCTCCCTCTTTTTCTCTCTCCTTCCCACATGTCTAGATTTATAACCATCAAAAAGTTATTCAAGCTATCTACTCATTTGGTTTAATTGTGTGACTTAAAATACAACTTTAATACACATTAGGAGAGTATTTTGAAATTGATCATATCAGGGAGATATTGAAGGTTTGGTTTTAAAGGTATGCATAACATCTCTTTCATGTACTTAGTTTTTATTGAGGTTTTTTCCTCATCATCTGATTTGGTGTTCAACTATTAGAGTAGGGGATTAGTGCTTGTAGATTGATGCCAGCAAATCTAATTAGAAATTGGTGTCTCCATCATAGGTTGTAATTCATATGGGTTGGTGGCTACAAAATATTGCAAGTTCTTCACTTACTCTATGAGGCCATATTTGGGCAATATATCCAAGGAACTATTATCACCATCAATTTTCCTTTCTAGGTTTCTGAGTGTGTCTAGTGTCCTTGTTGTTAGGATTAAGTAATACTGAGAGGGGGATGAATTGATATTACAACACTTTAAATAAAACTTAAACCAATTCCAAATAAACCATAAGCATATTGAAATTAAAGGAACATAAACAAATAACACAAAACTCATAACACCATTATTTATTGTTGAGGAAACCCTGGCCAAGGGAAAACCCCAGTGGGGATGGTAACCACAAGCATGCACTAAAGTATAATGTCCCTATAAGGAGACCTAGCCCTATTAGGAGCTGAATATTACATAGTACAATTCCTTGTTAGCGGAATAACAACCCTGTTAAAGGTATACAACACCCTGTTAGGGGCCAACTGTGCTTACAACTCTTACAAAAAAACTTTTGTTACAAAGTGTTCTCAATAATGAACAAAAACAAGTATCTTCAATGCTTAGATAGTTCCAGTCATAGTTCTCCAATGATCTTTGTCATCCTCTGCTCTTCCATTCACACAAACAAAATATATATTATCCAAAATTATAATCCAACTTAACTTGCCAAGAGTCCACACTATACTCCTTAAATTATCATTGGTATTCAACTTCTCTGTTACGTTGTCATGTTGTTTGCGCTTGTCTGCAAATCTCTCTCACTCACTGTAATCAACACGAAAACTAAATCAATATTAGGTGGAGGTCATACATACCCCATAGTATCTTCCACTAAGCTCACAAGTCATAACTCATTGTACTCGATCTTCGATAGCCAAAACAATACTGTCATACTCTATTTTTCTGCTTCTGTACTTAGTCATTTTGAAGACTGTATCTCCAAAACATAACTTCATTTCAAGCGGTCAATATACAAGATATGTTGCCATAAATGACAACCCATTAGTGTCTCAAATCATACAAAACTCATCACTTTCCAATAATCTCTCCCTTTGGCATTGATGGCAACACTTAGCAAAAAATGACTAAGTGTCCCAACTCACTGTTCTCTCTTTTTCTTCCTTTTTTTTTTAATTTTCTTTCATATACATATTTTTTTGTTTCATTTTCTACTAAATCATTTTCCTTCTCTTTCATATTTTCTTCTCTTCTCCCCCTTTGACAACAATGACAAAGGGGCATCCAAAATTTACAAAATTGTAGGATTTCAGTGTTTGCTCACCAGTTTGAGTACATCTTGGAAGGTGTCTTCCATGATCTTCACTTCAGTGCTCCATGAATCAATCAAAAAATAACTAACATGAATTAGTCCATTAAGTTCATAAGATGATGTCTCTATGGCTTTCAATTTTGTAGGCATATAATTTGTCAATGACTCTGTTGTCTTCTCCATATTAGATAAATGCACTTCAAGAATTGATAGTTTAGGAGTAATTAAACTCTTCAACAAACAAAATCTTGTCATGACTCTCCCTTTCTCAATATGAAATACATTCATCTTGTCATAGGTTTTTGTTATATCTTTTTCCATCTCTAATATAGATTGTGAGGAGGTCTCACAACTGTCCATCATTCTATTCAGTGAAGCCCTTTCCTTTGCCAAAATATCTTCAATGTTATGAAAATGTCTGATAGGATTTATACAATGGTTGTATAGTATCCTTCCATGTGTGACACGGTTTCTTTCCTTATTTTTAGCTGCTCTCATAATGCCCAAGTCCCATGAGATAGAGTAGAAAACTTCCTTCAACTTCTTCTCTAGATAACTCTTCTCGACCTTCTCTTCAACAATATTTAATAAAGATTCATAATGACTATCAAAATCAAGTGTCAACCTTAAATTCTCTACTTCATCTTTTCCTTGGAATACAATAGGTATAGGGAGGAGTTTTTTCTCTATATTTACTTCCCTAGTAATCACTTTAGATATTTTATCTCCTTTCTGCTCAAATATTTCCTTAACTTTAGAGAATGTGATGAAGGATAGTCTCATCAACTCATCCTCATCCATACTATCAACATCAGTACTCAATGTTCTGTCCATACTTGCCAACAATAAATTAGTCGGTGTATCAGGTTCATATTTTACCTCGGCTCTTGTCTCTTTCTCTTTTATTGTCTCAGTCACAATTCTCTATTCAGACTCAATATTATGCTCATCCTCCTTTTGGTCTTCCTTTTCCTGTTCTTCTTCTTTATGTTCTTCCTTTTCCTCTGCAATTGTGTTGTCCATAATACCTGCAAATGGGTCCTTCTCATCAAGCAATGTGTCAAGGGTCACAGGCACATGAGAAACATAGAAATCTGGTTGCATTGTATCTTCGCTCATCCCAACATTCACTTAAGTTGTCTTAGAATATTCACCAATTCCTATAGGTGTAGGTGTAGTTGTTTTAGGAAGTGGAGTGTTCTCAGGAATATTGCTCATTAATATCTAACCTAATGCTTTTTGAGTCTCCTCTAAGAATTCTTCATACTTTCTTCCCATAATTTTTACCAATCTAGCCTTGTTCCTCATAGTGGTTTCAGTGCATTAAGTATTATTTCTCTTTCTTTTATAGAAACTACTAGTAACATATCATCAATAACTTGATTCCTAATAGCATCATCTTCAATGTGTGCAAGTTGTTTCCTTACTTCCATTCTACCATAAAGTTCCTCAGATACACTTCCCTCTAATTCTAGTAGATTATTCTTGAAAACAAGAAAGTAATTTACCATAATATCTTTAGTCTCAAGTTTATTTGATTCCTCATACCTGTCATAGTACTTGTTCACAGAAACAAGCTTACCTTTCTCAATAGCTCTCTTTTCAATCATCTTCAATTCTGGCTTCCATACTTGTCTTTCACTAGTAGTCTCTTTTTATGTTTTCTTGTCTTCTCCTTTAGTCCTTTATTCCTTAGGAGGTGAATTTTGGTTTGGTGGATCTAATGCTTCTCCGAGGTACAATCTTAACTGCCTCTTCTTGTGATGTCTTTAGTGGTGGTGAAGGGGTGGTAACATCAATAATTTTAGAAGGTGGACTAGTTACCTGTTCAATCTCTGGAGGTGGAAGGGCTGCAGTTTCAGTACTTGCCAATCTAGAAGATCGCTCTGCTATCTTCTTCTTCACTTCTCTCAATTCTTCTTTAGTCAAACCTTCCTTAGTTCCACATTCATCAAAAATGTTTTCAACTTTCCTTTTCCTCATGCCTCTGGTATTCTCTTCTCTGAATTTTTCTGACTTTTCCTCATAGGTGCCCCATCTCTCCTCAGATGAATCTATCTCAGATGCTAACACATGTTCAATCTGCATAGTTAGGAACTCAGAACCAATTTCATAGCCCATAGGGTAACACCATTTCACCCTAGGTATGAATGCCTCAAAACATACACAATCTGTCTCAACCATAAAACAAATTGAATCCTTATACTTTTCAACTAGTTCTTCAGGAATTCTGATTCTTTCCTTAATTTGCCTCTGAAGAATCTTGATCATGTCAAATAGTTCTCCATCAACCCATGTGCTATTCTTTCTTTGGTAGCTCTAAGAAATATGAATACCAGTAGGTATCCCTTTTCTCCAACCACTTGGGTGCGTGACAGGAAACTTGTGCTCAATGTGAATATACATATGCATTAAGAGTGAGCCAAATCGAAAGGTTTTAGACTTGTCCTTCTTGATTAGTTTGACATTCTCCAAAAATTATTGTGCTAGAACCTCGCATAGGTTATAAGTAGTATTTTATTTCACCATTCTGTAGGTCATCATGATAACACCTGCAGATACTAAATTAGGTCTACTGTTGTAGTAGAATTTGTAACCAAGTATCATCGCAATCAATCTGACATCCTGTAATAATATATCATTAACTGCCATACCTCACCTGTCCCATTTTGAATGTGTTAGGGTTTCTATGCATTTCTTTATGTTCTTCTCATCCACAAGGATAGTTCCAGTGTTTTCCAATCCAGTAATCTCATGAATCAATTGACTACATATCTTTATAGGTTGCTCTCCTATCCAAATGAACTGATCATGAACTCTGCTAAGTAATATTTTAAACCATTCCTCTTTGATGAATTCTTACAAATCCAATATCTTCATGATGCTCAGGTTGTCAATGTGTTTAAATTAATTCCTCATTTTTCCATTATCAGTCATATACTCCATTTCAGTAGAAATTTCATCAACACCTAGTATATCATACTTGCAATGAATGTATGCCCTAATATCTTCTACGTGTAAAATGTCATATGATGTCTATGAAAATGCTCCTTCAGGGTCATCTTCACACAACTTAAAAGGATATTTCTTAAACTAGTATCTAGGTCTATCTAAAACATCATATATCAAAGGTGTATCCATAGCTTCTATAAATGTAAATGATGTAAATGCCTTTTACACGCTGAATTCTAAGTATTCGCTTCGATCGATCACGCAAAGTAGTTGCTAGATAGTCTGAATCTCTCTGCTCTCTGATCTCCTTAGGTCAATGCTTGTCAAATGGTAAGGCAATAGATAATCATCAGGCACTTTATACATTTTTAAGTGTTAAAAACTCACATTACCCAATACTGTCCAGTTAGTCATAAATCTCGCGATCATAATATATGCATTGTCCAATGTTGCACTCTTAGATATAAGTTCTATGATGTCGGCCAATATCATACCTAAGATTGCTAGAGCTTAATCCACATAATCAGGGGCTGGATATATTTTGTTGTGCTCATCCAATGCTCCCCCCTAAGGCCATGCTCAACCAATTAGGTCGATTCTGCTTTGCTAGCATCAAGCGAAGATCCAGTAGCATCTACTATCTCTTCCTGAACCAATACATCATTAGACTCTTTGACTCTCCATACTTTACCACTGTTGTTATCTTCTTCTTTCTTGAAACAATTGTCAAAATCACTCTTGTATTCTGCCATAATCTTACCACTATTACTGTCATTCTTCTTTGTATCCATAGGAGGTGGTGTTCTAGTTTGAATTCATAGAATTCAACCACCAAGATCCACTGCATGCAAAATAACCTGTTACAAAAGCAAAGCTTGGAGACAAGAATGTTCTGAAAGATAAAATATTCATTCAGAGAGGGAATAATAAAATACAAAGAGATCAATCCTTATAAAGGAGATCGAACACCAAGAAGGTGGAGAAACCTAGGTTGCATGAATAATTAATAAATAATTAATTATTTAAATGCCTAAATTTTAGCTTAAGTGAACAAGAGATAAAAAGGTGACTTAAACAATTAAATCAATAATGATTTAATTAATAAGTGAACATAGAAATACCTTTTTACTCTAACACCCCCCTTAAGATAAACTTAGGGAGAAGCTAAAAACCTAGAAAAAAATTACTGAAAGCAGTAAATTTGGGTCCCGGCAACAAGGCCTGGTCAGGTACCCAATCACAACCTGTATACAAGGAAAATGTCAGCCTACAATCACTCACAAAAATGAAATGATTAGAGGGTTAGCGTCCAAATTTCAAATGAGATAAAAACAAGCACAAAACATAAAAGAACATCCTCATATCATCAGATAGAGCTAAAATAAGTTGCACCCAAGAGGCTTGTTTGATTTTCTCTCTTATGGAGGTGTGAATGTGCTCTCTCAAACACAATTTCAAGACTTCCCCAAGTGAAAATGATTAAGATTTTGATTCAAAAATGCAACAATGATGGATGAGAGAAGGATTCAAGAACTAGTATGGAGCAACTAGTCTCAAATGATTAAGCTACTATGGATTGAAATTCAATGCAAGAATGGGAACTAAGATTGATTTTTTACCAAAATGATCCTAGCATGTAACATCTATGTGATTTAAGCTTGAAACAATGAAACTAGCAATGATAAAACCTAGTACAATTCTAGCATAATAAAAATAGCACAAAAATGAGAGATGATAATGCAAGAGAGGAAGGCCTCTTTTATAGAATTGAAAAGGAAATGGACAGTTGAGATTAAGAGGTGGAACGGAGATGGGTGGCTAAGATTGAGGGTTAGGTTGGAAAAGTCAAAGGAGGATTGTGCACATGATTAGAGGCAAAGTACCTTTTTAATAAAGACTAGGGGATTTATTAGCAAGAGGTGGGATTTGGAGGGAATAAAATGAGTTTAAATAAAGTGATTTTATTTAAATCAAGTTTAGAGGAATTTTAGCTTTTTGGAGGGATTTAATAAATATGAATTTATTGAAAGGGGGAGTTTTGAGGGGAATGTATTTAAATAAAATACATTAGGATAGTATTTATAAAATATATAAATATCATAGGTGAAACTATTTAATTAATTTAATTAAATAGTTAGATGAATAAAAGGGAAATTAATATTAATTTTTTTGGATGTCTACATTTTGCCCCTCTTTTTTGTGGTGTCACAAGTGACGTTGCGTCAAAGACAAGAAAATAAGTTGCCCCAAAGGAAGTGGGTTTAATAGGAGTCAAGCTGAAGTGACGATGGTAAGAGGTGGTGCACCCTTGAGAAAAGGATGCAACAAGAGAAACGTGTGTGGGATTTTATCGAAAAGAGAAAGTGTAAGAGGAGGAAGGGAGAAGAGTGAATAAACATAAGCCTTCCAAAAATGCAAGATGTAGAATGAGTATGCATGCAACTAAGAATGCAGATGTAGGACTTGGGGAGTCAATTGTGTTGAAAATATGGAGAACACATCCGGTTTTGATATTGCAAAAGGAGGTATGCATCAGGTGTTAGAAAACACAAATGATAGGATTCCTTTGCGTGGACTAGATGCTCAAACAAAGCACACTGCAAAAGATGCATGCATCAGTAGTCACCAATCACAACACACCAAGATATAGTAGATCGAGGTAGTGGTGAGTAGGTTTAAACTGACACAAAAAGATAAAATCAATAAAGAAGGCATCACGACCAAGTAGTCATTTAGTCCAAACTTCTTGCCATGAACATGATTATGTGATGAAGGATTTGATAAGACGATGCTGGAAGGATGCATCCTGATGGGAAAGGATTGGATTTAATGTGATTGAAAGATATTCACCTGCAAACGCTGTGAAAAGGATGAGGAGCCAAGAGATTCGGTCTCAAAACTGATTTGGTGAAAAACATGATCACAGTCATAGGAGTCAAAACGTCACTAAAATCTAAAAACTGAGCCATGCAGAAGGAAGGAAAGGTTTATTGCAATTTTCTAAATGATTTTGATTTTTTATTTTTTTTTAAATTTTTGTATTTTTTATTTTTTTTGGAATTTTTACGCATTTAGGCTGTACAACAGGATTAATAATACAGTAATATATAGGCAGGAGAAGAAAATGGACAAATTTTTTTTTTGGGAAAAATGGGGGCTATAAGAGGGGTTGGAGGGCTAAAGAAGGTCATTTGTGAATAGTTATTGGAGGCTCTAGAGAGAAAGATGACAGACGAGAGGCTGAAGGGACAGTTGGGAGAGCGCGTTTGGATCCATGGGTGACCCGCGGAGTTGTCGACACCGGTGAGTAGATCAACCGAGACCTTGCATTTACGTTTGTTAAAGTTTTTATGCTTTCGGGAATTGGTTAGGGGTAATTAATAGGGGTTTAAAGGGGCCCAAAATGGAGACACCAGTTCTCAAACCAGTGTTTACGAAGATGCTAATCCCCGAACCCGCATTTGCGTGGTTGGTGATTTTGAACCGGCGTCTGCAAAGATGCCAGACCTAGACCCATGTCTTCACAGACAGGGGTCTAGGAGAAAAATGCTCAGAGATGTTGGTTAAGGAATCAGCGTCTCTGCCCAAACTGGCGTCTGCACCAAAAAGGGAAGATGCCAAGGGGAGGGAAAAGGAAGGACCTGGCGGGGGCTGGGGATGGATTGGGAATAGACCTAGGGACAGGATGCCCCATTCTGGGAGGGGTTTGGCTAGAATTGAGAAGAAAAACTGACAGGAACATGATGGTGTTTGGATTTTGCAGGAGCAATTTCCACCATTGGGATCTCGGGAGCATTGGGTACCCACGATGGAGTTGGAGGGCTAGCTGACGGAGGCAGAGTGGGGATTGTTGTCAGCTGCGGGATTAGATTATGTGCCCTGATGGCCTAGGTTACAAGAACATAATGGGATGATGACTGCGCTTGTCAAGCGATGGCATAGTGACACTACCACATTCCATCTACCTACTGGAGAGGCGACTATCACATTAGAGGACATATGGCAGATTCTACGGATACCGATCCGTGGATCGGTCCCTCAGTAAAAACTGGAGGATAGTGAGCATTATATGCAATTGGCTTTTAGGAGGCCACTTAGGAGGATACCTAGATACAATACATGGAAGCCCTAGCAGCCGCCAGTCGATAGGAGGCTGAGGAGGATAGCATTATTTTTGGCAGGATTGATCGATGGGAGGATGCTGACAGACTTGTTAGGACATAGGTTTGGTATGGGGTGGTCTAGGGTGTTAGCAGAGATGCTAGAGAAAGGAAACACATATTGCTGGGGTATATTGTCTTAGGATAGTTGTACCACAACTTACACATGGTTGCGTACCACAGGGTGCACAATATGGGGAAATGGGTCACACTTTTACTAGTACGGGCTTGGGAGCACATTGCAGTGTTTCAACCGATGAGAGTGCGGGAGGACCAACATCCAGGAGAGCCATATGCATGCAGATACATGCTACCACTGAGGTATACCTCTTTAGGACAGATAGGTTATTAGTGACAGTTGATTGATGAGCTCTAATTTTTCTGCTAGACACCATACAGGGCATGCAAGCCATGGGTAGCCATGGACTGGAAGACTGGGGTGGAGGACCGGTTCAAGGATTTTATATACCTCTCATATGATCAGACAGATTTCTTTCTACTGAGGAGGACCATCTACCAGATTGAGAGATACATGGCATCCCGGGTTATGAGGCAGTTCAGTTTATAGCAGGGGGTGGTGGCAGAGGATGGTCTACATCCTCATGTCACCAGGGAGGTTGGAGTATGGGGGAGATATACAAATGCTCTTAGAGTGAATGTGACATGGTGGACTCTAGCACAGGTAGATTATGTGGTGAGGCCTGATGTAGTGGATGCAGGGATGACTGTAGAATATGCATCCTAGTGGGCCACACACACACCTCTACAACTTATAGTCCTGGTACAGGTGGCTACTCATGAGAAACCAACAGGTGACATGGATGTCGATGATGGGAAAATAGTAGGGGATGCCCC
This sequence comes from Thuja plicata, assembly GCA_018584345.1. NCBI lineage: Eukaryota > Viridiplantae > Streptophyta > Pinopsida > Cupressales > Cupressaceae > Thuja > Thuja plicata. The sequence goes on along the minus strand of MU225973.1, from coordinate 1,093,717 downwards.
AGAGACATCAATAACAGGACAGAGGAGGGGACCTCAAAGGAGACATGTCCGTCCATGGGTTGAGGCACAGGAGGGAGAGGAGCGGGACAGGATTAGGGGCCACAGGGGCCACCAACAAGATATGTGTCCTAGGAGACACACGATACTGTCGTCGCAGAGTGAGATAGCTTGAAAATAGAGATTGGACGGACAAAAGGGGCTATTGGCTATGACACAAGTATCAGAGGCCAACATGCAGACAGAGTTGGCTCGGGTTCTGGGATTGTTGGCTCCAGAGACAACACGGGTGGACAGGGCTAAGGGTGCACTTGACACCTTATAGGGCAGGGTAGATTTCAGATAGTTCTCGATGGAGGGACTGACATAGGATGTCACTGAGCTATGGACAGAGATAGAGATATCAACATATCAGCTAGTGACCCTTACAGAGAAGATAAATTAGGCCATAGAGAAATTTATTGCATTGACCTCAGAGAGGGATGCAGCACAGAGGTAGACTAAGACATACAGGGCAGAGCAAGACATACAGGGCAGAGTGAGACATTGCTCGACAGGCAGCCAACATAGGAGGGATGGATCACATGGTGTTAGAGGCCTTTGTGGCGCATAGAGATGTATCTAGGGAAGGTAGAGAGGCTGCATATTATGTGGGTTTGTATCACAAGGTAGTACCAGAGGGCCAGAGACAGACATACATAGAGTGGTCTCAATCGCAGAGTACATGGTGGGCCTCTTAGGGATTAATGGGGATACCACCACATCCACCACCAGGATAAGGAGGAGCACCATCACAACCACCTGCATGATTTGTTAGAGGATTATGAGACACATTTTTGCATTTGTGGATGAGATGTATATGTATACCAGCACCTAGGTGTTTGGCGATGTATTTATTGATGACATACATTGACATGGATTTTATATATACGATGACCGATGATGATTCTATGTGATCCTATGTGTTGATCTCTTATGATGTATGATGCATATGCTTATATGAGTACTGACATTGATGTTTGCAGGATGTGATGTTTAGATGTATGTTTATGCATTTGATGTATATTTTTGTATTTTTGATGAAATTTAATCGATGTATTTAATATGTCATGAATACTTTATTATGTAATGTATGTAAATGAAATGATCCTAACAGAAATGCAGAGATGATATGAAAATGCAGGGATGCAGTGGATGCAATGGATGAAACGGGACCTGTGTTTTTGGTGTGTGTCCTTTTCACCTGATGAACCAAACAGGCGGACTGCAAAGGACTAGGCAAGGAAGGCTAGCATGACAGAGGCTCAGAGTGTTAGTGCAATGGTGAGGAGATCAGAAAAGACACAAATATACAAGGACAAAATTGGGCGATTAAATACAAGTGAGTATGTATAAAGATCTCTGGCGAGATGAGATCTAATTGGATCTTGCTATTTGATGCATGTGATAGTTTTGGAACACCTAGGGAATAGGGGATTTGGAATGAAATGGATGCAAAGGATGGAGGGGATGAGATTTTGATAGATAATGGAACAGTCCACTATGTGTGATGCTTGTTTCTAGGTTTTCATCACCCATACTTGCCCAAGGCACCTGATTGCCAAGTTTTCACCATTGGACAAAATTTTTCTCTTTACTCTTTTTTTATTTTTTTATTTTTTTTATGATGTCCAAGCACCTGTTTGCCAGGTTTTCGCCGGGACAACCATTTTTTAGAATCTTTTTCTGCTTTTTTTGAGATTTTTTCAGGACTTTTTACACTGTTTTTGTATTTTTTTTAGGAATTTTTATACTTTTTATAGATTTTCTCAGGAACTAGAATATACTGCCATGTCCTCAGGGATAAAAGCATCTGAGGTGAATGATGTTGATAGGACCATTCAAAGGATCTCCTTTAGGAGTGGAGAGTTGATATGCCCTAGAACCGAAGCATGCAGTGATGATATATGGGCCTTTCCAGGTGACTTCAAATTTGCCTTGCTTTTCATGATTTGTGCCCACCTTCATATTCTCTTTAAGGACTAGATCACCAAACTGGAATTTTTGTGGGCGAATCTTTTTGTTGTAACTTCTCTTAAGGCGATTTTGGTATGCAATCAGGTGATCATATGCTTGTTTTCATTTCTCATCTAGCATATCTAATTGTGTAAGGTGTGCCACACGATAGTCTTCATATGTAATCATGTCCTTGAGTGACACACACAATGATGGTAGTTCAAACTCTATGGGTAGGACAACTTCAACACCATAGACTAGGGAATATGGAGCGGTGCCGGTAGGGGTGCGGTATGAAGTGCGATATGCCCAAAGGGCGGGGTTAATCTAGAGATGCCAATCATGACCAGTATCATTGACAACTTTCTTGAGTATCTTGAGAATGGTTTTATAACTTTCCTCAACTTGGCCATTACCTTGAGGAAAATATGGACTAGAGAAGCGGTGATGGATATGGAGGCGAGCACACAGATTGTCGACGTGTTGATTTTCAAATGGTGTTCCATGATTTGTGAAGATAGTGGAGGGGATGCCGAAGTGACAAACGATGTGGTAGAGGATGAAATTTGAGATCTGTACTCCAGTAGTGAGGGTAAGCAGAATTGCCTCAACCCACTTTGTAAAATACTCCATTTCTATGATTATGTACTTGTGTCCTTCAGATGAGAGGGGAGTGATCTTACCAACGAGGTCTAGACCCCAACAGGATAAGGTCCAAGGTGGAACAATAGGATGAAGGTCTTGCGTAGGAGCATGGACCAAATTAGCATGTTGTTGACATGGTATGCACTTCTTGATGAAATCACAAGCATCATGTTCCATTGTGGGCTAATAGTACCCTGTCCATAAAAGTTGCTTGGCTAGGAACATGCTACTGGTTAGAGTAGTCATATTATAGCTAATAATTAAATCATTTAATTATTAGTCTATTATACTCTATGCTTAAGTTATACTTAGGCAGCTTATTATTCTTTAGGGTTTTTCCCCTTTAGGGTTTCGGTATCCTTTTATAAGGACTCACCGCTTTGCATTTGATTAAGGAGATTGTATTTTGTATTTAGTTTGTTGATAATAGAAGTTTATTCTTTCAACATGGATATCATGTCTCTGGCCTTTTGGCCGCCATAGTTTCTTCTTCTGTCTTCTGTTTCTTGCTTCTACTTGTGACAGATGTGCATGCAGGTGTTCTTGGGAGAATAGGGTTTTTCCTATTTCTAACATGGTATCAGAGCCATCATGCAGCTGGCTGTTTGAGTTTTGTTGAAGCAAGCGAGGGTTTGAAGTTCTCCAGTCTTTTCTGGTATTTTTTATTGGTTCTGGGGGGTCTTTATTTTTTGGGGCACTTTGAACCAAAACCAACCTCACGGTTGCGTCTAGAAGGCCCAAAAACCCTAGAATCCATATAAAGCACGTCTGATTTGGACACCAGAGCATCTGGGAGAAATTTCTTGGCCTTCCAGGGCCGTACGGACACGGTTTTCAAAAAAAATAAAAAAAAACATATTTTTTATGTGTTTTTGCGTTTTAAAAAAATGCGTGTAGTTCAAAAGGAAAGGCGCCACCGGCGCATCACCGCCGCCAGCTAGCGCCTGGCCGCCGCCCTATCGGCTCCGCCCCTGCGGCTGCCCACTGCCCCTACTCCGGCTTCCGCCACTCCGCGGTCCCTGCCACCTGCCCCCGCCGCCTGGCTCCACCGCCTCCCGGCCCGCCGCTGCGCCCGGCCCCTGCCACCGGCTCACTCCGCCCGGCCCCCGCCCCGAGCGGCATTTTCGATAGCCCCCGCGGGCCTTTTAGCCCTGCGGCTAGTCGTATGGGCAACCAAGAGCCCCGGCCTGGCCCTTGCACGCGCCATGCACCCGGGGGCCCCTTTTTTTAGCCCCTAGGGCTTAAAACCAGGGTTTTAGAGCTTTTTTGAGCCCTTATCACCTTTTTCGCTCTATCTGGAGCATACGGAGGCCTTTTTTGGACTTTGTTATATCGTCAGAAAGCTCTTTCAGAGCTCTTTCCGACAATGGTGATTAGGATTTTTGACTTTGCTATTTTGACAACATTTTTTTGCTATTAAAGTCTGATATTTATTTTTGCCTTCCGGGAGCCATATCTGGCTCATCCAGACTCTATTTTTGGCAAACCAGATATCGTCGGAAAGCTGGTTCAGTGAACTATTCAGTTGCAGGGGTCTTTTTTCCAGATTCTACTCTAGGTTATCTCTCCTTTGAGTTTGACATTTTTTGCACTCTGGCAGACTACTTGGGTTCTATAGGTCCTGGGATCTCTTCTTCTGATCTTCTAGCTCACTCTTCTTTCTGACTTCTGAGCTTGTATGCTTCTCCATTGTTGCATCTTTGTTTTGTAAATACACTGAGATAAAGTGTCTACTTCTATATATCTGGGATCTTGTACACCTTGTGTTTTTTTGTACTTGCACTCAGTTATAAAGTGCCATGGGGGGTTATGATGTTATGCCATTTTAGGCTCATCCACCTTTGTCAAGTGAGCATACCTTCCATGAAATTAGCCCATGCTGTGTGTCGGTGACACCGCCCTTTATCCTGTGTTTGTACTTTTGTTGCACTGTTGGTGTCCTTGGTTCTTCTTTCTACAGATGTTTCTGGCATTGCATTTCATTGTTCCTGTCACCTCTCCCGGTTCAACATTATGGGGGGGTTCACCTGTTGGTTCTATTGCTTCCTGGTTTGATTGATTAGCTCTTCAAACATTGTCTTCTCTACCTGGTCATGCACTTCAGTGGGGGTTCCAGCAGTTTCTTCTGACAGATTTTACAGCTACATGCTTCGGAGATGCTTCTTGCTCCTTCTTGTTCCTTTCTCTGGGACATCTTTTCCCTAGATTGGAGGCTTAGTTTCCTTCATCTAGTTTATTTTCTTGTACTTGGGTACCTGATCAGGCCTAGTTGCCAGGACCCATAGTTCCTTTCATGCATCTTGTTTTCATACATCTTTTAGTCTTTAGCTATTTTGCTACTCCCTAAGTTACACTTAAGGGGGGGTGTTAGAGTAGTCATATTATAGCTAATAATTAAATCATTTAATTATTAGTCTATTATACTCTATGCTTAAGTTATACTTAGGCAGCTTATTATTCTTTAGGGTTTTCCCCTTTAGGGTTTCGGTATCCTTTTATAAGGACTCACCGCTTTGAATTTGATTAAGGAGATTGTATTTTGTATTCAGTTTGTTGATAATAGAAGTTTATTCTTTCAACATGGATATCATGTCTCTGGCCTTTTGGCCGCCATAGTTTCTTCTTCTGTCTTCTATTTCTTGCTTCTACTTGTGACAGATGTGCATGCAGGTGTTCTTGGGAGAATAAGGTTTTTCCTATTTCTAACAGTGGGCACTGCAGATCCCAGCATGTACCTCTTGTAAAACCTGGGTAGCCTCACTTTCATCTAAACATCTAGAGAGTACATTGTGATAGCCTCGACGATAAAGGGTATTGGCTACAGTGGTGTAGAGGGAAGCTCTTCGGATAAGGTTTTGGTGTTGGGTTGAGGTGAGGTGAGGAGATATTATACCATTTTGTAGGTAAGTGTGGATATCGTGGTACCATGGGGACTAGGTACCAACCAAGACACACACGTGATTTGATTCATCATTCTCATAAGCGGGAGCATGGAGTTGCTCAACTAATAATTCATATTGTGTAGAGTCGTGTGGGATCTCTAAAAGAGAGACAATTATGGCCATTGTGTCAGCAAATTTATTTTGCAATCATGGTACTTGCGTCATTTGTAAGTGAAGAAAATGCTCTTTCATCTTGTCAACCATCTCCTTATATAGTATTATCTTATTGTCTTTTGTTTGATACTCATCCAAAACTTGGTTGATGATGAGTTGGGAATCGCCGAAGACATGTATGTCTATGATGTTCCATTCTATAGCCATGCAGAGCCTTGCGACCAGTGCCTCATATTCTGTAACATTGTTCATGCAGGGGAATCCCAATTTAAATGACATAGGGATGTAATCACCTTGAGGAGTGACAAAAAAGTATTCCCGCCCCTGCACCATGGGTTGTGTAGGATCCATCAAAGTAAAGTTTCCAGGTAGGTTTCTCTTCGACATGCACAAATGCTCATCTGGAAACTCTGTGACCAAAGGATATGCATTTATTAGAGGTTCCTCTGCCAGTTGATCAGTGATGAATTTCCCTTTAATGGATTTTATGTCTATGTATTGAATGTCAAACTCGCTTAGCAGCATGACCCATTTTTCCATTTGACTAGTGAGAGTAGTGTTAGAGAGTAAGTACTTGAGAGGGTCCACTTTTGAAATGATCTTGATTGTGTGAAAAAGAATATAGTGGCAAATTTTTTGAGTGGTGAAAACTATTGCCAAGCATACTTTTCCATAGGGTAATAATTGAGCTCATAACCTGCTAAGGTCTGACTGATGTAATAAATGGCTCGTTCCTTTCCCTCATCATCTAGTTGAGCAAGGAGTGCCCCAAGTGTTGTTGTGGTAGAAGAAATGTACAAGATGAGGGGTTGACCTGGCACAAGAGATACAAAGATGGGTGGACTAGCCAAATATTCTTTGATCTTTTCAAAACTCTTCTGACAGTGAGGATCCCATTTAAAATTGTTATCTTTTCGCAGGAGATGGGTAAATGGTTGACACTTTTCTGCTAACTGAGAGATAAAACAGCACATAGATTGTAACTTTCCTTGTAGGATGCACAATTAGCTTAGTGTTCTTTGTGGAGGCATGTCCATAATGGCTTGTAACTTTTTCAGATCTATTTCAATGCCTCTTCTAGATGCGATAAACCCTAGGAGTTTTCCAGATGTGACTCCAAAAACACACTTCTTGGGATTTAGCATGAGTAAATAATGTCCAAGCCAATCAAATACACTCTCAAGCACATTGAGGTGATCTTCCCTTTTGATATATTTAGCCAGTATATCATCCACATAGTCTTCAAGAATCTTATGGATCATGTCGTGGAAGATGGCTGTCATAGCGTGTTGATAAGTTGCCCCTGCATTTTTGAATCCAAAAGGCATCATATTATAGAAGAAGGTACCCCAAGGGGTTGTGAATGTTGTCTTATGTTGATCTTCTTCTGTGATACAAATCTGGTTATATACTAAAAAAATATCCATGAGAGACAACATCTCATGTCCAGCGGTAAGATCACCGATCATGTCAATGTTGGGAAAGGGGAAATAATCCTTGGGACATACCTTGTTAAGATCTAAAAAATATATGCATATTCTGATTGATTTGTTGGGTTTAGATACTGGCACCATGTTGGAAATATTCTCTGAGTAGTCAATGGCACGAATGATTTTGGCCTGTAGCAATCTCTCCAACTCTGCTTTGACTAATAGTGCAACCTTAGGATGCATTTTGCGAAGCATCTATTTTACTAGCTTGAAATTTGGATCCATAGCCAGATGGTGTACCATAAACTTTGGGTCTAATATTGGAATGTGAGAATAAGATGATGCAAATTTATTACGGGAATCCACGAGATTTGTTTCTTCTCCTTCAATCAGAGATGCTGCAATGTATGTGATACTAGGATTTTCTTTTGTACCTAGATTGATGGGTTTTGTTTCCTTGATGATGATCGATGATGGCCTAGGTTTGTAACCATGGATAAGAGGAAGAGGAGGGTCTTCATCCTCTGGCACCTTAGAGAGGTTTTCACCAGTGGATACACCCTTTATTTTTACATTTTTGCGATCAAATAGTGCCCTAGAGGGGTTTTCACTAGGGGATCAATTTTTATCTTTTTTATTTTTGTTTTTTGTTTCATTTTTGTGACTGAAGGCCTCCTCTTCCCTGAAGTATGCCTTTGGATCCAGTTTGTACACATATGTTGATTCATGCCCCCAGTCGGGTTCTTGTTCTATAGCTCCCATGAATCTTAGTAGTGCTTCCTCACTTTATAACTCGTTAATGTGTACGATGCTCGGTTGGTCCTAGTTAATGAGCTCGGGATGGAAAAGGGGAAGGTCAATGAAGTTGATGGCTAGTTGATGAAGGATAGAATTCCCTAGGAAGGTTTCTTCATCAAGGACGTCCTCATAGGATTTCATAATCTTCTCTTCAGGGATGTGTTTGACTTCAATGATTTCACCCAGGAGATTACCATAGGCATAGATGTTTTCATCGGTGCCCCCAGTCGTGGTAGAGTCCATACCAAGGCCCAGGTGCTTTTCTCATTTGGTGGGAAAATAAGGCTCTTTCATGTCATTTTATTTGTGACCTAAGCCACCCGCTTGATAGTTCTATTTTTTTGTAACCAGCTTGTGAGTTGAAGGGTATTTTCCCTTGAAGTAGTTGAGGAAAACCTTGTCTGGTGGTGGTGGTCCTTATAAATCCATTGGTTGATGTTAGGGGCCAACTCGTGACCCTTCAAAATTCCATCTGAAACAAAAGTGGTAGGGCTTAATTATAGTGATTCATTCATTTTTGGTCTTGTCATGCTTGGATTAGGTTGGAGACCTTGAGTATGTGGGTTAGATGATAGGGCTCCCACTGTGAAGGCGTCAGATAAATTGTATTGTCCACAACCTTCATTATTGATCTTGACCGTTGAAAGGGTGGGGGAAAGGATGGCCTCTAGATCTGAGTGGGTTTGAGAGGAACTAGAAATAGAGGCACCAATGTCAATCTCAGGACAATGATTGAAATGCGGAAAAGAAGCTTCCAACACACGTCAGTATGTGAAGGGTCGGGGGTCTGCGCGAATGGTGACTTTAGTGTCATTATGTGGAAATTTTATGCATTGATGGAAGGTGGATGGGACAACCTGCATAGAATGAATCCAATGTCATGCAAGGAGGATTTTAAATGGAAGGTCAAGATCAACAACATGACATATCATATCTTGCATTGCAGGGCCCAGCTGAATTGGCAAGGAAATAGTGCCTTCTGATGTTCTTTCCAGGTTTTCATATGCCTTGATTGTGATAACATTGTTCATTATGTCTTCTTCAGTATATCCCAATTATTTAATGAACTTTAAGGTAAATAAATTAAGGGTCAAACCATTATCTATCATGACCCATTTTATTGCAAAGTCATTGACCAAGACGATGATATGGAGGGGGAGATTGTGGTCTGGTTCAACTTGGGGCACGTCGGCTAGCTTGAAAGATACTCCAAAAGAGGTGGATAGGTGGCCCACAATGTTCTAAAATTGTGTAGGATCAATGACGCTAGGGACACAAGATTCTTGTAGGGCTATGTTTTGGATCTCTTGGTGGACAGGCAAAGTATGAAGAAGATCCAAGATGGAAATTCGCATAGGGGTATTCCCTAGGTGTTCCAATAAATCATATTGTGATCCAGAAGGAGGAGCAGCACTAGCACCTGTGATAGTAATTCTTCCTCGGTGGGTGGTAACCACGTAGTGGTTGTCTACACCCTTGATATGGATGACGCTAACCGAGGGTTCAGCTTGGGAGATGCAACCAATGAGCTGATCATAATTGATGTATGTAGAAGTGTAATATTTCTTATTAGTGTTGTCTCCTTGTTTTCCCTTCCCTGTGTTAGGGGGTGGAGGAGGATTGGTAGGGACTTTTCCAGTGTCGTGTTGAGGAAACACATTTTGGTAGATTTGTAGATTGGAATTTGGCGAGGGTTGAGTTGGTGCATCAATAATGATCTCCTCTTTGTCTATGAGATCCTGAATATAATGTTTGAATTTCATGCACTTTGTGGTTGCGTGTCCCTTAATACGTTGATATTCACAATACTCATTATCCCTATACCACGCGGGTTTTGGTACTGATTTGTTGAAGGATTGTGTGTGCGAGTACACAATTAGGTTGGCCTTAGCCATCTTCTGAAATAAAACATCTATAGATTCACCCAGTGGGGTGAATGTGCGCTTTGGGATGTTCTAAGTGCGAGGCTTTCTTTTTCCCTGAGGGACGGATATAGCATTGGTTTGATTAATAGGATTTTGGAAATTGGTTTGAAAATTCACCCCTAGAGGGGGGTATGCTAGAGTGCGCTGTTGGATATTAATAAATTGGTACGTGGGTTGTTTCTGATAGGTAGGTTTTTGTTGATAAGAAGGTTGTTGTTGATACGTAGGTTGTTATTGACATGTAGGCACCGATTGTTGGTATGTAGGAGTGGGCACATTAGGCCCAGCGATGACAATCTAGACATGCTTGGTATTAGTGGCGCCATCAGTCACTACGCTCTTATTCTTATTCTAGTAGCGACATCTATCATTGTTAGGTCTATCGTAACTTGTCTCCTTATACATCTTGATAGTTCCATTGTCTATAAGACCCTTTTTGAGGTCCATGCCTTTTCTGCAGATTTCTTGATATGTCTGCAAATAGTCCATGTGGACATGATGCGCCAATTTAGGGTGTAGATTGTCAATGAAAAATTTGACCACATTTTTTTCAGGAGATTGATAAGATAATCAGGTAGTTAGACCTTTCCATCTCTAGAGATAGTTTTCTAGGATTTCACCTCCTTTCAGCTTGGAATTGCATAGGTCTAGGAGAGATAGCTCACTTTCAACAAGGTGCGCGTATTGGGTCACAATTTTTTGTGACAAATCGGCAAAAGACGGATCGAACCATAAGGGATCTTATAAAACCATTCAAGAGCCGATCCTCCCAGAATTTTGGGAAAGAGGTGTAGGAGGAAATTATTGTTGTATGCAACTTCTTGACATGCCATGTAAAATTATTTGACGTGGCTAGTAGGATCTCCCTTCCCTTGATACTTATCAAATTTGGGAGTCTCAAAATGCTTGGGGAAGGGAACTGCTGTGATGGATCGGTCAAAGGGGTAGGAACACACTACTTTGAATTTGAATGTTTTTGTCTTGGTCTCAACTTGGAGCTCCTTGAGAGCATTCTTTATTTCCTCCCACTCTTGGTTGACTGGTGGAGGAGGAGGTCCTCCTATTACGTTGGATCTTGGTGCATGATAAGGGTCAAAAGATGCTAGGGAAAAAGGAGGATTTTGTGGAGGATACTGGGGGTGTGATAGGGAGATTAATGGATTTGTTGCAGAGGTGGGAGCTATGGTTGAGGGATGTACTATTGTTAGTAGTGTGATTGTTCATTTTGAGGCAACAGATAGGTAGGAGGGATGTGGTCTATCCTGCATAAGTTGGTGGAACAATTGCATTGTTGTGCATGGGAGGATTGGTTTACACATGAGTACCCCCAGCAGGAGGAGAAAGGTAGTTGACATGAGTAGGAATACTGGGCTTCTAAGGTGGGATGATTTGGGACACTACAGAGGGAGTCATGGCCAAGTAGTTGGTGTAAATTGACAGCTGTTGTTGGGTAGGTTGCACAATAGGTTGTGCAGTGAAGGGGTTGATGAAGGATGATTGCACTTGGGAAGTGGAAGGATATGCATTACCACATTATGTTCGTATCCCAAGTGCATACATAGCAGCCTAAGAATAACCCCAAGCAGAGGATGAAGTGGCTTGATTAGTTTGGCCAACTTGAGGGATATGTTGAGAGGTTGGCAGATTGGTTTGCGTTTGCACAAGCGATGGGAAAAGAAGCTGGGTGACTACTGGTTATTGCATGGAATGTGGGCCCTTGCAAAAATGAGGGCTTTTTGGAGGTGCTCATGATGAGTGGCATGCCAGTAGTGAATTTTTGCTGGGGAGGTGGCTCGTTGGAAGTGCTTGCAGCTTGTGTGACGGGCGGTTGCAACGCAACTGTCTGAGCTTAGGTTGGTTGAGAAATTATAGTTTGGATGATGGTTGGTTGAGAGGTAACGAGTTGAATAGGTTGGGATCCTTGGACTGGGTGCAATGGTTGTGAGACCGGGGGTCCCATGATAGAAATCAGTGTTGGTTGTGCGATTGTGTGCATGATGGACTGTGTAGCTATTGGTTGAAGCAAATAGGGGATAAGGGATCCAACTTGGGATGATCTAAATCATGGATAAAAAGTATCTTCCACCATGGGACGGGAAAAGTTGGCTGGGATGTTCAAAGATAGTCCAAATCATGGTGGCATAACCCTAGATAAAAATTTAATTCCTTCTTGCTGGAAGTTGGCAAGGATAGTGTGGCTATTATGTCCAATGATGACGCTGACCATTTGCGCATGTATAGGGTGGCTCATGAATACTTCCATGACACTTTGAGTAGGGGTTTCATCTGGGTTAGTCCATCTATGCTCACTTGGTACTTGATTCTATGATTCAAAGGAGACCATGGTGTTGTTATGATCTATTGTCACATTGGATGAACTAGCGACATAATTAGTGCCCATGTCTTTCCTCTTCTTGGATCTAGTTTTGGGTGGCATGAAATGGATATTGCTAATGAAATGCAAGACACTAATGCAATTTCCTATGGATGATATGCAAGATGCCTAGGATGCAGGATTAAGGGGATGATGCTAAATGATAAAAGGATATCCTAAGGACCTAGGATGATTTGGTGTAACAAAGGAATATGAGTTGCTTTCCCTAATATAAATTTGACGATGGTGTCAACCTAAGATAGACTTATGGTCTTTGGAAGATGAGATTCTTTGTCGATGCGAACCAACCTCTTGCTTAAGGTGATGAGGTTACAAGGATGAAGTGGAATCCTAAGAAATTCTTAGCTAAGGAAGCCTAAAAAGGATTTGGATTAAGATGTAGGTACTTACGCAACGCAAAAGATGTGACACCAGGATTGGATTTGTTTTGGATTTTTGGATTTTTGGACTTTGGATTTGATTTGATTGGATAATACTAGGTTTGATTGGATGCTAGCTATGTTGGTTGGATTATGCAATTCCTAGGGATGGGGATTAAAATGAGGTTCCTAAAATTCACGTTAAAAGATCATAAGAAGAGGAGAAACCGGGTGATATAGCGATGCGCCCACTAGTCGTATTGTTCGAAGCTGACAAAGGTGTTGTTCATGTGATACTTGCTTTTGAAACATGCAATCTTGTTTTTATAGATAACCTTGTCAAATTCTATGCACGAATGAATCTCTTGCTTGACGGAATCAAGGATATGTTTGTATTGTTGAGCCTTGTGAGTAGTTTCCTTTTGTTCTCTTATCACGGGAGGTAACAGGGTCTTGAATTTCTTGTGTGTTCCTAGATTTGACATGCCATAGGAACAAATGTTTGCAATTGGAAATTCATTTGTTGTTGGTAAAGATCTTGATTGTGTTTTTCAATGGAAAGAACAAGTTTCAAATCACATATCAAGGTAGTGACTACACTAAGTGTACCTTGATTCATGTTGGGATTAATGGGAAGTATGTACTGAGAGGGGATGGGTGAATCAGTACCTCTAAAACATTTTGTATCCTTTAATCAATTAACCTTTGTAATCAATTTCATGTCCATTCAATCTGATCTAAACTATCTTGGTGTGAGTTATATCAATTAATAACATTAATAAACATGTGAATCATTCATAGAAACATTCGTGAACATAATTGACACATAACACAAGATATGATATCATAGAAAAATCCTATTAGGAAGTAAACACTTTGGTGGGGATGGCACCCACTAAACTTCACTATCTGCAGAATGGAAGGGAGCCGGTAAAGGCTTACAATTGATCACTTCTAATGATCTACCCTATTAGGAGTATTAAAGTGGAGACCTGTTAAGATCTACTCTGTTAAGAGCTTTAGCAACACTAATGAAGTGTGCACTCGGTTAAGAGATTTACAATAGGACTGTTAAGTCCACCTTCCTTGAAAGGATTTTTACACTTTGCTCCACTTGTTAGAATGATAGAAAATTACAAATTGACCTGGTAAATGCAATCTACTATTGCTGATAAAAATCCTATGTAGTTCACATAAAAATATTATCACCTTAACTATGATTGAATAATACCTCTGATTATCATTATCCTCTGTTCTTGGTTCTGCTAACCAAATGCTTCTTTTTATGTTCTCGTTCTTGATATTCTCAATTCAATCCATAGGTGTGATCGTTCTGTTCTCCTCTCTCTTTTTCCTTCTCACACACACACACACTCTAATGAATGAGTACATCATCTATTTATAGATGGATTGACTTCATCGAGTTGTGATAAAAACAATGTTAACTCTAAGATCAGGTTTACAACTTACACCTAGATCTCCTAGTCTCTAGGATCAGGTTTACAACTTACACCTAGATCTCCTAGTCTATGTGTTTTAAATCAGTTAGACTAATTAAAACACTTACATTAATTTTTCTTGACCCTAAAGAAATGGATTTAAAATAATTAAATATCCTATAAATAGAATACACTTTCTTTATCTGACGTGGAAGTCAGATCCACATTTTGTGGGCTGCAACTGAATTTTGATTTTGTCTGTCGGTCATGCTTGACTGTCCTTCGGTTTCTACTGTCGGTTGCACTGTATCTATCTTGTCAGTCTGCACTGTAACTTGTATTTTGGGTTCCTCTGTCGAGTTCCACTTTATTTTTCTGCTTTGTGATTTTTGGTTTACACACTAACTTTTGTCATTGGTTCTCTATATACTTAGTCAATTTTTGGTGATCTCCTAATCTGATCTTCAGTTCGCTCTTTCCTCTCTTTCGGTGTAGGCTTACCGAAAGTGTTTTTTGCATACTAATGACAAATTAATGTCAGCAATCTCCCCCTTTGATATTAGTATCAAAAAATTGATATGTGCAAAATACTAACAAAATGTTAAGTATATACAACATATATAATCCTTAGTCATTTAATGACTCCCCCTATGTATATGCTGGTATAGCTGTACATATGATATCTTTTCTTTCTGCATATCATTTTCCCTTTATGAATATATCTATACATATCTACCTTTTACCCATCTGAATGAATGTACATAACATTTTCCTTTTTATTTTGAACTAATATCATTTCCCCCTTTATTTGATATTAAGGGAAAAGGTCATTTACCTTAGATCTCATAAAAAATATGGGAATGTGAAGACTTCATGTCTTCCATCATCTTCTCCCATTGCTCTTTTAGGTTCTCCAAAGCCATGTGCTCAAGTGTAATCTTGGAGTGCATATCATACATGTTGTTTTCCACAGGCATCTCTGGGGTTGCTATCAATTGCCTTGCTGAACTGATATGCTGCTGGAGTAGTGTAATATTTGGCAGAAGTTGAGCTTGGAGCTCAGTTACTTCTTCTCTAAAATGTGTTTCTGCCTCCCACAGCTCTTGCCTTAACCTTTTAATCTCTATTATCTTTTCATAATGCAGTTTTACTGCATTGTCTCCATCGGTGGTTAAGCTTTGTGCCCTATTTTCTAGATCTGTATCCAGCTTTGCAGTGTTGTCACTATTTTCCTCAGTGAACTTTTCTATTGTGCTTAATTTTTGAATTACAGCTATAGCTTCAGATATGATTGGATCTAATTGAGAGATGAATTCTGATAGCTTTACCTTATTAACCGCCCCTTCTTGGCTGATGTTTTCTATTAGCTTTTTTTGGTACTTCATCTTGGCTCTCTCCTCAATTGCCTTCTCAGCATCAATGTTCTGAGTTGTGATTGCATCGATGAGGGTAGCTAGTTGAACAAGTATAGGATTTCTTTGATCAATATCAACATCAGGTACAATTTGATGTAGAATGT
The DNA here is from genome assembly GCA_018584345.1 of Thuja plicata. Taxonomy (NCBI): domain Eukaryota; kingdom Viridiplantae; phylum Streptophyta; class Pinopsida; order Cupressales; family Cupressaceae; genus Thuja; species Thuja plicata. The sequence goes on along the minus strand of MU225973.1, from coordinate 1,078,159 downwards.
CCCATGTTGTCTCTAGTACCATGGAGTCCCTATGTTGTTTCTTTAGATTTTCTTGCAATGCCTTCCTCTGGCATATCTCTCCATATTCTTGTAATGAATCCATGTCAAGTGTAGAGGGGTCACACTTAGGTATTTCAATGATTTCTTCTAGTGTAACCTCTAACTTGTTCTTCTTTGTCTTCTTCTTCTTCTTCTTCTATGACTTAGTAGAATGTAGTACCATTTCCAATTTCTCAGCCTTCTTTGTTGTGCTTGATGATGTGACCTATTGTGCTTCTTTCTGCTTCTTGGTGTTGGTTTCAGCTCATTGGGTGTTTGTAGGCATCTCTACATTCACCTTAACATCGTCGGTAGCATCCTTGTCTTTTTTCTTAGGAGTACCATCTTTTGGTTTGTCTCCTTCACTTGTGTCCTTTGCATCATATGTCTTGGTTTCTACAATTTTTTCTTGAGTCTCTGTATCTTTGTCCTTATCTCCATCTGTAACCATGTTAGTATTGGTTACATCTTGAGTGTCTCCGATGTCTTGCTGACCATCGATTTTATCCTTGTTTTCTTCTTCTCCTGCACCCTTTGGAGTATCCTTCTCTGGTGATTTTCTTATTTATTGTAGGATATTGATGATGTGTATCAATATAGGCATGTTGCCTAGAATATTCACTTGTGCATTATCAATTGTTGTGCTTTGCTCATTAGTTGTGTCTTTTGTAACAATAAAATATTCATCCTTATTGATTTCATCTATTGGGTCATCGGTAATGTTGATGACATTGATATCCACAATGTTGTCATTTGTGGTATCATCCCATGTCTCATCTACGAAATCTGTAGTCTTATTCCATGTTGTATCATCCTCTTCTTTATCTAACTCAATGGTTGAATCATCTTGAGTTGCATTATCAACATCTTGTTGTTGAAGGTCTTTGTCGGGGCTGTCTTCCTCAATTGGTCTGTTCATGATCTTGCACCATTTCTTGTGGCTGTCCTATTCAAGTTTAATCAACTTGACTTCAAGCAATTTATATGCCCTTAGCTTTGGTGAGAATTCCTTCTTGTGTTTCTCCATCATCTCATCTATCTCTGCCTTTTTAGATTAAGGTGGAATTAGAGAAACAAGTACACTTTCTCTGATTTCTTTCTCATTTTTCAAACCAAATTTCCAACAGGTGGATAATCTATCCAAGAGTTCCTGTGGTACATAACTTCCTTCAAATTGTATTGGGACATATCTGAAGTTATACATTTTAGCTATCATGGCTTCCTCAATTTAATTATGATCTTCTTGGCTTTGTTTCTGCCATTTTCTAATGTGTGGATCTATAATAGATCTAGAGTTTGCAATATAAACACAAATGTCATCAATAGAGTCAGGTTCTTTTACCTTGACACTTTCTGATTCAATAGCTTCATCCTACTCAGTATCCTCTATGTCTTCTAGGGTCCTGATGAATTTTCTTCCTTTCTTGTTTTGACCTCTCTTCGGAGATGAAGCTTTCCTCTTGTAAGTCCTTACCTTACCTTTCTTCAAAGGTGAGGGAGTAGATTCTTTTGATGTTTGACTTCTTTTCCAAGAAGCAACTATTGTTCTTGGTTTCTTAGATGGTGGAGGAGGTGGTGAATTTGACTTTGTTTCCTCAAATTCATTCTTTTCTTTATCTTTACTGACCAACAAATGTTCTTCGGTTTCCTTCTCTTGTTCAACTTCTTCATCTTGCTCAATTTATTCTTTAGTTGTTGATAGAATCTTCTTGAGATTATTTACCATCTTGTCATTTTTCTTGACTATCTTCTTAACAAATAGGCTTGATTTAATTCTTAACTTGGCCTCTTCATAGATGCCAAACCTAGGTTGTTTCTTATCTAGTGGTTCATTAATAAAGGCATCAATTGCCTTAGTTGCAAGATCAATGTTGATATGACACTCTAATGGTTGCAACCATGTTGTCCTTGGTACAATAGGTTTAATGTAAGTATTATCTATGTCAACCATGAAGCATATCTCATCCTTATATTTCTCAATGAGTTTCTCGGGGATTCTTACCCTCTTTTTAATTTAGTTTTTTAATACATTAAAGTATTCATCCATGACTGTCTCGAAGTTATCTCCCAGTGAAACTATGTGTTCACTGATTTGTATGGTGACCGGTTTGGTGCTGTCCCATTTCACATCTCCTACCAACGGGAACTTTTCTTGAAAGTAAAATAAAATACACATGATTAGTGAGCCAAACTTACAAGTGTTTGACTTTGCATTCCTGATTGTCTTTAGGTTGTCCTTTAACTAATTTAGGAATATCTTGGATAAGTCCAACTATGTACCCTTATTCAGAATTTTATAGGCTATGTCCACTGCACGTGATTCTATGTTGTTTAATCTGCTTGCCTGGAAGAATTTGTAACCCAAAACACATGCACCAAACTTAATCTCATCATCGGTTAAGGTTGTTACTTTTAGTCCACGGCCATCCCATTTGACTCCTTTCATCTTTTCAGTCTCTGCCTTCAGTGGATGCTTTAGTAATTTTAATTTATCAGTTACGGGGTAACCAGTGACCACATGGATGACATCTCAGGTTATTCCCTTTGGTTCATCTAACCATAACTTGTTGTTGTGCATTCTTCTTAGTACTAACCAAATCCAATCAGTTTTAAAGACCTTCAAAAAAATTAGGGCATTGATGAGCCCTTTCACCTCAATGTGTTTGTGCTCTTCCTTAAGTGTTCCATCATTGTTACAAAACTTCTTGTAATCTTCATATACCTCTTTCGTTCCAATCTCTGCAATCTTACAGTGTATGAAGGATCAGACGTCTTCAACCAACAAAACCCTAGCTGGAATGCACGAAAATGCACTAGCATTTTTGGGTTGTGATGAAACCTCTAGATGGATCTTATAATTTGGTTCCTCACATGTCATGTTCTTGATGAGTTTGAACTCATCTTTCTTTGCATTCTTAGTTTTCACAGTTCGTGAAGTCGATGTCATTTTCAAAATTTTAGGGCTTCTACGTAATGCGTGAAAATGGAGTTGTGGTCTCAAAGAACTTACTGTATGTGCTTGCAAGGATCTTTGAAATACTTTGGAGTGCTAGAGGTCGAGTCATGATCACTATGTAGCTTGGTTTATTTCTTCTCATAAATTGCCTTCGCTCGCTTTGCTCTGGGTGTCATGAAAAATGAGTCATTCTAATGCCTTATTTATAGCCATTGCCCTAAAACACGTGTCATTAATGCTCACCAACTCATCGATGTATAAGGATTGAGTTCTTCGGTGAAGACCTTACTTCCATCGGTGACACTTACAACATTTCAGAGCAGTCAATGTTCACTTTGCTTTTTACCAACCGGTTCCGGTAACACTGACAGCTTGTTCATGTGCTTGTTTACCGATGAGGCTTGGTGTATACTATCAAATTTTTCCTTTTAACCGACACTTCTTGATAAATGTAGGAAGTCTTAATTTTGAGCGTATACTGATGGGTTTTGGTATATATGCCCGAAAGCATAGTTATCACATATTTTAACAAGTACAACCATGATGCATCTTTCTTATGCTAATTTGGAATTATTTCAACATATTATGGAACTAATGTAAAGTAATAGCTTGGGGTTAATGCAATTCTATACTTGTTCTTCTTAGGTGGGGTTGGTGATGTCACCAGACCCATTGGATGTGGTGTCACCATTTGCATTGCTTGTTCCAGCTTGATCATTGCTTGAAGATTTTCTCCAGATTTTGTATCTAGCCCTCCGGATATATTCATTGGTGTTTCCATTGGGATATGTGCTTGTCTCTATCATTCAATCTCTACAGTCTTTCTTGAGATGACCAACTTTATGACAGTGTAAGCATGCTATTCCAGGGTTAGTCCAGCCTCTAGAATTTCTAGTCCATAGTCTCATACAGTTTGCAGTAATGTGACCATATCTTCCACATGTTGTACAATTTGTCCAAGTATTGTAGTCCCATACATGTTGATTACCGACATTCTTTGGTTGATAGGGAGTTTCTTGACCTTTAGGCTTCCATGATTGTCTTTTCTTTTTCCAGCATTCAAGAGTTGTGTGCCCATTCATTTTGCATGTAGGACAGTATTTGTCCATGTAGGTTTCCCTTTTTGGTTGTTTCATCTCAGACTTACATTCACATGCTTTATGACCTTTCTTGTTACATTTATAACAGAATCCTATGAATGAAGATGTAGATTTAGGAATACCTTTCATTTTGCCTCTGCATACATTTGATGTATGGGCTTATTTTCCACAGTGATTTCATGTAAGCTTTCTTGGTCTTAGATTTTCATATACATTCTTTGGATTGGCTTGATTTGATGATTCTCCATTTTCGGTAAAGCCTATACCATTGTTGTTATTAACTCTTTGTTGTCCCTCAAGAAAATCATCCATTCTTTTATTGCTTTCTTCAGTCTTTTTGATAATTTCATTATGTTGTTCCTGTATTCTTAATTCATTCTTTAACTTTTCATTCTCATCCCTCAGTTCACCAATAGCTTCTATTATTTCAATGAGTTCAAAATTTATTATGTTTGCCTCTTGACTCATAATAATAATCTGATTTGTTATCTCATGGTGATGCTCTATAAGTCTTTGTATTTCAGTCTCCTTTTCTTGTATCTTTTCTGTGATCTTTCTTCTATCATCAATAGCTAGTGTTCTTTGTTGTTCAGCCTGTCTAGCATTGTCCATGACATCAATCATCCTTACCATCTATGTCTCTTGACCAATTTGTAGAGATTTAACTTGTCCAACCAGATGTAGATTGATTTCAGTTAGGCTTGTGATGCTTCCTTTTGATGTATCTGATACTTTGCTTGTTTTTGATACCGAAGACTCGAAGAAATATGGAATCTCTTCCTCATGATAATCTGTCTCATTACTGCAAGATTCCATATTCTTTCTTTCATCAAGCAACTGTCTCATGTTGATTCTATCTTCTTTACACTGTTCATAGAACATCAAAATTTCAAGCTTTTTATTCTCAATATTTTTATCAAGTTTGTACTTCTCCATTGTGTGATCTTTTCTCTTAAGCCTTTAAGATTTCCAAGAAGAGACTTAGCTCTGATACCAATTGTTTGGATTAATGGGAAGTATGTACTGAGAGGGGAGGGGTGAATTAGTACCTCTAAATTTTTTTGTATCCTTTAATCAATTAACCTTTGTAATAAATTGCATGTCCATTCAATCTGATCTAAACTATCATGGTGTGAGTTATATCAATTCATAACATTAATAAACATGTGAATCATTCATAGAAACATTCATGAACATAATTGCCACATAACACAAGATATGATATCACAGAAAACTCTTGTTAGGAAGTAAAAACTATGGTGGGGATGGCACCCACAAAACTTCACTATCTGCAAAATGGAAGGGAGCCAACAAAGGCTTACAATTGATCACTTCTAATGATCTACCCCGTTAGGAGTATTAAAGTGGAGACCTGTTAAGATCTACTCTGTTAAGAGCTTTAGCAACACTAATGAAGTGTGCACTTGGTTAAGAGATTTACAATAGGACTGTTAAGTCCACCTTCGTTGAAAGGATTTTTACACTTTGCTCCACTTGTTAGAATGATAGAAAATTAAAAATTGACCTTGTAAATACAATCTCCTATTGCTGATACAGATCCTATGTAGTTCACATAAAAAATTTATCACCTTAACTGTGACTGAATAATACCTCTGATTATCGGTTTCCTCTGCTCTTGGTTCTGCTAACCAAATGCTTCTTTTTCTATTCTGGTTCTTGATACTCTCAATTCAATCCATAGGTGTGCTCTTTATGTTCTCCTCTCTCTTTTTCCTTCTCACACACACACTCTAATGAATGATTACATCATCTATTTATAGATGGATTGACTTCATCGAGTTGTGATAAAAACAATGTTAACTCTAAGATCTGATTAACAACTTACACCTAGATCTCCTAGTCTATGTATTTTAAATCAGTTGGACTGATTAAAACACTCATGTTAATGTTTCTTAACCCTAAAGAAATGGATTTAAAACAATTAAATATCCTATAGATAAAATACACTTGCTTTATCTGACATGGAATTCAGATCCAATTTTTGCGGGCTACAACTGACTTTCAGTTTTGTCTGTTGGTCATGCTTGACTGTCCTTCAGTTTCTACTATCAGTTGCACTGTATCTATCTTGTCGTTGTGCACTGTAACTTGCATTTTGGGTTCCTCTGTGAGGTTCCACCTTATCTTTCTACTTTGTGATTTTTTGGTTTACACACTAACTTGTGTCATCGGTTCTCTCTATACTTAGTCATTTTTTTGTGATCTCCCAATCTGATCTTCAGTTTGCTCTTTCCTGTCTTTCGGCGTAGGCTTACCAAAAGTGTTGTTTGTATAATAATGACAAATTAATGTCATTAGAGTCAAACATGGTCATTCAAATGTCGAAAATAGTCCAACAAGGGACAAAGCAACCTTGAGGAGCGGGGGATGTGTTTGTAACCTTTGATCAATGTTAAACAAGTAGAAGCCTACCTAAGGAAGTTGGCTGAGTGTCAAAATATTTGCCCACGCTAAGTATTCCTTTGCCTCACACAAAGTGATATTGGATTTGTCCAGGACTAGGCACGTTGTGGGTTTTGAAAGAGACTCAATGATCAAATCACATAAGTCCTTTCATGCCACAATCATGCTTTCAACACCCTTGGGAATGTGGATATTGGGTGTAAAACATTCAGGTGATCTAGGTAAATTCCACTTGGATCGATCCTTGCACAAAGATTAGGACACTTTCAGAGGTAGATTGGGTGGGCTTCTACTTTAACCAGTGTTTATTAAGGTCATCCGTTCATGAATACCCCTTGTAGTTTTGCAAGAGAAATTAAGGCGTATAGCCCTACAAGCACCCAAAATGTGTAGTCTCACAAACGATATTCAGACCTCTCACCCCTACACACATTGAATGTACCCTCCTTGCAGTCTTGTAAACAAGATTAAGACCATGAAGGCCCTACAAGCGCCCAATCAAGAGTAGTCTTGGCTAGAAAGATTAAGGCAATGAGGCCCTACAATTGAGGAAGCATTAGAGGTAGAAAATATGCATGTCTTCTCTCTCTTTGGATTAAAATAAGCTTTTAATTATAGTGGGGCGTAAGTAGCCAGGTTCGCTCATTCCCCACTTGGGTCATTCCCAAGATATTTCTCCCTCGGCAGGCCCTCTAAGAGGTTTAACTTGAAAAGCAATTGGATTGGCGACAAAAAGGAGTCTAGATTTCTGATTTTCCTACAAGGGGAAAAAAGCATACTCTCCTATCCAGTATCATTTTCTCCACACACACGCAAGACAAGCTTAGTTCATTCCCAAAGATTTAATTGTTTAACACAAAGAAAATGCGTCTAGGTTTTTTATCTTCCCAAAAGGGAAGAGAGCATACTCCCCTAACACTTGTTTTGGATTAAAAAAAAAGATCCCTCTAATTAGTCTATGTGCCTAAGAAATCAAAGAAAATGCTAACAAGCATGATCGTTTGGTCGATTTAGATTAAGGCAACCTGCAAGACAAATGTGAGTAATCTTTTGAATTTGTGTCTTTGGTAAGCAGTGTTGCAACACAATTAGTTAGTAGTTTCATAAAGTTAGCCTTGACAAGCATTATAAACATAAAACCACTAAAAAAAAATTTAGAAAATGATAAATAAAATTCTGATAGAGAGCAAAATCTGATTCAGGGCACAGACGTTGATTCTGTGTTTTAACTAAAAAATGACATAATATGAAAAAGATGCCAGAAAACATAGAAAAACTGAGAAAATGCAATACTAGCAGAGACACCGGTCTTTGAAGCATAGACGTCGATCGGTGATTGGTCTGAACCATCATTTGCATAGATGCTGAAACATGAACCAACATTTGCACAGATGTTGTTGTACCTGCAAGGCCAAAAAACACAACAAACACAACAAGAAAAGTTATTATTTTTCTCTCTTTTAGTCTTCAAATCAATCAGAAAAACCTATGCTAAGATTTCTCAAACCCTAAAAACTAATGTTCTTTAATGATATATCAAGAGTTGTTCCTTTTAATGAAATTTTAATAACTGCTTGTAAAATTGAATTCTGCTAAAAAATAGAATGCTAAAACACCAAAAAGAAGCATGAAACACAATAAAACTTGATAAATGAAAGGTTAGGTTTGTAGAAATCTAGAACAAAATGGCCTATAGTGGAGATGTTGATTCTAGAAGCGCAGACGTCGATTCAGTGTAGACACCAAATGACGGTTTAGAGTGAACCAACGTTTGCGTAGACACCTCTGTGTAAAGCGTAGATGTCGATTTGTAAAATCCAACAGAAATGAAAAAGAGAGAAAAAAAGAATGTCAAAGGGATGTGGGTCCCACCAGGTGTGCTAGAATGTATACAAGGAAAATGTTAGCCTTCAATCACTCACAAAAACATGAAATTATTAGAGAGTTAGCATCCAAATTTCAAATGAGATAAAAACAAGCATGAAACATAAAAAAGCATCCTCATATCATCGAACAAAGCTAAAACAAGTTGCACCCAAGAGGCTTGTTTGATTTTCTCTCTTATGGAGGTGTGAATGTGCTCTCTCAAACACAATTTCAAGACTTACCCAAGTGAAAATGATTAAGATTTTGATTCAAAAATGCAACAATGATAGATGAGAGAAGGATTCAAGAACTAGCATGGAGCAACTAGTCTCAAATCTTCTCAAATGATTAAGCTACTATGGATTGAAATGCAATGCAAGAATGGAAACTAAGATTGATTTTTTTACCAAAATGATCCTAGCATGTAACATCTATGTGATTTAAGCTTGAAACAATGAAACTAGCAATGATAAAACCTAGCACAATTCTAGCATAATAACAATAGCACAAAAATGAGAGATGATAATGCAAGAGAGGAAGGCCTCTTTTATAGAATTGAAAAGGAAATGGACAGTTGAGATTAAGAGGTGGAAGGCAGATGAGTGGCTAAGATTGAGGGTTAGGTTGGAAAAGTCAAAGGAGGATCGTGCACATGATTAGAGGCAAAGTACCTTTTTAATCAAGATTAGGGGATTTATTAGCAAGAGGTGGGATTTGGAGGGAATGAAGTGATTTTATTTAAATCAAGTTTAGAGGAATTTTAGCTTTTTGGAGGGATTTAATAAATATGAATTTATTAAAAGGGGGATTTTTGAGGGGAATGTATTTAAATAAAATACATTAGGATAGTATTTATAAAATATATAAATATCATAGGTGAAACTATTTAATTAATTTAATTAAATAGTTAGATGAATAAAAGGGAAATTAATATTAATATTATTGGACATCTACACAACCAAATCTCTGTAAAGTGGAGAAATAGAGAAAAGCACATGGGAAAAAATCTACTCCAAAAGGAGATGGAAAAAGCATGTTGAAAAATACTAGCTCAAGAGACTCTCTCAAAATGATACGTACAACCAACCCCCCCATGAGAGAGAGTCAAGGCTCCAAAGCCCCTCTAATGATAGAACCCCTGTGTCAATGATCAGACCAATGTGGCTCCACTTTGGAAGAAACAAAGGCGCTGGACAAAGAAGAGGAAACCCCTGAATGTGAGGAGAAACTGGAAGGCCTCATTGATTCTCAAAAGAGAAAGCATGAGACTCCTGTAATGGAATCTCCAATGAAGGTGGGCTAATAGATGTGTTGAATCTATCATCTGAGAAGAGATGGATATCCTTGAATATGTCCTCAACAACTGTAGTAGGTGACTCGATGCATGAAGTGATAATATCTGACAAAGATGAAGAGGAATCCTAATGAAAATATATAAACTCAACATGAGGTGGAGGTGTAGAATTCAAAACACTGATCTCAGGAGCTATACATAAGTTCAAGTGACGCGACTTCACCTCACTAGACTCTTGTAAAAAAAGAGAGCTATTCTCCAACAATGGGGATGGTGGACCAAAATGAGATAAGGAGTACAAGCGGGAAGAATGATCAACTATCCCTGTTGCAACAATATTTCCTATCTCACTATCTCTAATGTGTACTGAATCTAGAGTAAACTCAACTGTCTTCCTTGTCCCACTGTGAGTAATATGATAGATAGAGAGAAGGTTAGAGGACAAAGATGGAATACATAGTACATCATGGAATGCACCATCATCAATGTCAATAGAACCTTTCCCACAAACAATCATAATAATGTTATTCACCATCAAAATTGTTGGGGTAGGAGAAGCCTCAAAAGAAGAGAATAAACCCTGAGAAGATGCCATATAGTGTGAAGCACCTAAATCCAGTAGCCATCTAGAAGAGGGAGGTATAGCGGTTGCGCATAATGCATGGCACTTTCCTATGTCCTTTCTATATGTCTGAAGTGATGATGAAGAAGAAGACCCACGAGAAGTAGAAGAAGAAGGAATATCAATGTTTCTCTTCTAAAGAAGAGCTTGAAAATTAGAAATTTTTGTTGCATATCCATCTATCTTCTTCTCATAACAACGAGACTCATCATGAGTGCCCTTTTTACAATAAGTACACTTAGGTCTTTCTATCTTCGATTTTTCCCCCTTAGGAGAAGGTGAGGCAAATGAGTGCTAAGAACTATAATCCTTCTTAGACTTTGTGGTTGATGACTTATGTTTCTACTCCTACTTCCCTGAAGATGGGTGAGCTGCCAATGCATGGTTCTATGATCCTATGAGGGAATCAAGCTGAAATATATTTGCCTGCTCATGAGTCAAATGATCACAGAATGTATCAAATGTAGGCATGGTAAATCATGGACCCTAAACATCCATGGTGCAATGGAAGGTAGAAGAAAAAATATGAAAGGGACCACGAAGCTTAGAAAGAATCGGGTATATGCACTATGCATCTGTCTTATTCTTGCCACAACCATGTAAGATAGATCTAATAGATTTGAATTTCATCAAGAAATCCTGAATAGAAGGAAATGAGTCAGGACCCAAAGAAGTCAATTCTGCCTCAATGTGTAGTGCCCTAAACTCATTGACTGCACCAAAGAGAGTATGAAACTTCTCACACATAGAAAGAGGAGTATCACAATCATCAAGATGAAAGAGAAAATTGTCTGAAACATGAAACAAAATTGCACCCATAGCCTCATCCATCTTGTTCTCGTGTTGCATGACTTTGTAAGGACAAGTTAATACTAGCTGAATGGAATCCAAATAGGACCATAGCCCACATGACCAGAGAAGACTAGACATATGGGATTTCCATAAATGGAAATTATGAGGAGTGAGAAGCTCAACTCTTGTTGAATCTGCCATTGGATTAGAAGGAGAGACAGGTAATAAAAAATTCAAAAAGAATGGGTAAAATAATTGATCAATTCTTCTAAAATAAGTCTAAAATCTGAATAGATATCATCAAGATCTTTCTGACGCCTGTTCGTGAGCAAAAAATAGAGTCCATATGCTCATTCTAGAGGCCTAGAAGCGCTGAAAAGAAGGGTTATCTTTGACTGGAAAAAAATCTAGTAAAATAGAAATATCTCAAAATGAAACCCCTTCCAAAATATGTGTCTCAGAAATAGCTTTTCGACACTATCTCATTTCAAAACAAATGGCCTCTATTTGCTGAAGTTATGAGAAAAACACCGAAGACTACTCCAAAACAAGAAAAGAACCAAGAAACCCAAATTGCCATACAATTTTTTTTTTCCAAAAAAGATGGTGGCGTGAATTTTGAGGTAGCATGGAAATCAAGGCAGTGTGAAAACTAAGGCATTTATTGCCTCAAAAAACATGCCAAGGTCGTGCATGTAAAAAGAGGGCCCAGATTTCAACTGTCCAAATTAGACATGCCCTATATGAAAATAGGGGGTTTGGGGCATTCCAGACGCAAATCAGATGTCAGTTTTTGTTCAAAGTGCTCCAAAAAATAAATCCTCCCAAAATCCACTAAACATTTGAGAGAAAAAACTTGAAACCTTCAGAGTTCCAAAAACATAAAAAACTCAAGAATGGGCTGCAACAACAAGGTTCTGATACCGTGTTAAAATTCATAGAATTCAACCACCAAGATCCACTACATGAAAAATAACCTGTTACAAAAGCAAAGCTTGAAGACAATAATGTTCTGAAAGACAAAATATTCATTCAGAGAGGGAATAATAAAATACAAAGAGATCAATCCTTATAAAGGAGATCGAACACCAAGAAGATGGAAAAACCTAGATTGCATGAATAATTAATAAGGAATTAATTATTTAAAATCCTAAAGTTTAGCTTAAGTGAACAAGAGATAAAAAGGTGACTTAAACAATTAAATCAATAATGATTTAATTAATAAGTGAACATAGAAATACCTTTTTACTCTAATAGTTCTTCTATTGTTTACTCCATATTGCCTGCAAAACTTCACTATATGACCTGGATTGTTACATTTGTAGTATATAGGAGGTTTACTGTACTGATTAACTTGCAATTTACAATTCCTTGCAATGTGTCCAAGATTGTTGCATTTGTAACATGTGATCTTAGTTGTTGATTATCGTCTATTGTTGTCTTGTATGTATCTAGTTTGATTAGGTTTTTTGCATTCTGTCTTCTTGTGCCCATATGCATTGCAATTTAAACAATAACCAGAAAAATTTTTGAATGGGGTATTACCTCTCCAATCTCTCTTCATGTGTCCAAATGTATTGCATCCAAAACATCTACCTCTGAAAGGTCTGATCTATTCTTTAGGTTCTTCAAGAATAGGTTTTTCTGCATTAATCTTAGCATCAAATTTTGCTTCCTGATTCTTAGAACATTTAGCTTCATTGAAGCCAATACCAGTCATATCACTTTAGGTTTCTATCTATCTCTCTATCCATCAATCAAGTCACTGCTCATTTGAAGTTTCTCAATGTGTTTCTTTGTCTCAACAATTTCACCTTTTATAATCTAATTATATTTCTCCAAATCTAGATACTTGTTCTTGTAATGGTCAAGGTCAATATTCATTTGTCCCATTAGAGTATTAGCATCTTTCAAAGCTTCTTCAGTTTTGATCTTAGCATTCTTTTCTTGTTGAATCTCTTTAGCCATCATTTCATTTTCAAGATTCAAAGCACCATTCTCTTGTTCAAGTTGCTTTATCTGATCTAAATTATCATTATCTGAATCTTCTTTTATCTAAACCATAAGATCTTGTCTCTAGTTTCTGTAAAGTTCAAGCTGATCCTTAAGTTTCTTGATGAATCCATCATCTCTCCTTAATTTGAATCTCAAGTCGCCATTTTTTGCTTTTTCTTTATCAAGGTCTTCAAGTGCTACTTCAAAATTCTCTTTTAAATTTTTTGAATCCATTCTGATCTCCCTTAAGTTGTTAGACTTTCTCTCCAAGGTCCAAAAGCTCTGATACCACTTGTTAGGATTAAGTAATACTGAGAGGGGGGGGGGTGAATCAATATTACAACACTTTAAATAAAACTTAAACCAATTCCAAATAAACCATAAGCATATTGAAATTAAAGGAACATAAACAAATAAAACATAACTCATAACACCATTATTTGTTTTTGAGGAAACCCTGGCCAAGGGTAAACCCCAATGGGGATGGTACGCAAAAGCATGCACTAAAGTATAATGTCCTTGTAAGGAGACCTAGCCCTATTAGGAGCTGAATATTACATAGTATAATTCCTTGTTAGAGGAATAACAACCCTGTTAAAGGTATACAACACCCTGTTAGGGGCCATCTGAGATTACAACTCTTACAAAAAAACTTATGTTACAAAGTGTTCTCAATGATGAACAAAAACAAGCATCTTCAATGCTTAGATAGTTTCAGTCATAGTTCTCCAATGATCATTGTCATCCTCTGCTTTGTCATTTGCACATACACATATATATTCTCTCATCAATCTCCTATCATATCTTCACTTTACAAAAATTCTTCATATATATATATATATATATATATATAGACACACACACACACACACATACACACACACATCAACATCAAGTCGACTCTCTTAACAATATAACATAGTCGACTCTCAATACAAAATAAATAATGTAAAGAGAAAATACAAAGTTGGTGCTCTTAGATAAACAAAATATAGATTATCCAAAATTATAATCCAACTTAGCTTGCCAGGAGTCCACACTATTTAAATCATCGCTAATATTCAACTGCTTTGTTACACTGTCCCGCTGTTTACACTTGTCTACAAATCTCTCTAACTCACTGTAATCAACACCAAAACTAAATCGATCTTAGGTGGAGGTCATACATACCCTATAGTATCTTCCACTAATCTCGCAAGTCATAACTCATCGTACTCAATCTTCGATAGCCAAAACAATACTTTCATACTCTATTTTTCTGCTTCTGTACTTAGTCATTTTGAAGACTGTATCTCCAAAACATAACTTCATTTCAAGTGATCAATATACCAAATATGTTGCCATAAATGAAAACCCATAAGTGTCTCAAATCATACAAAATGCATCACTTCCCAACACTTTTGTGTTGATGTTTAGTTATTTTTATTATTTATTTGGCTTCTTCATTGATAGTGTGAGATTCATTAGTATTCCAAATGATGAATAGGAATTGAAGTTGATATTTGACATATATTAATTCACCCCCACTCCCAGTATATATTTTTCTAACAAATCTGTGGAATTTTGTGTAGAAGTTGATGATTTCAACCTCACAAGAAAAGAATCATCTACAAGCACATCACCTATCACTAAGAAAGATCAAGAATGAACAATTTTCTCACCAAAATGTGAGAATTATATATCAGCTACACAAAAAATATATATTACAAATGATAGAGTGAATTCTTATTAAAGGATGAATGAAACCCTAGATGCAAACCCTAATGTAAGATTATATTGGCATGTGCCAAGTGTTATAATCATAATCTGTTACATAGCTCAAGTTATTTTTAGCCTAATTTAAGAAAATGAAAAAGAACCTAATTTTAGCTTAAGTGAATAAAGTAATTATAGGACCTAATTAATTAAATAATTAAATAATTTCTTAATTACTCCAAAAACCCCCTTAAGATTAACTTATGGAGTAGCTAAAAGATAATAATGAATGCAAAATACAAGCATGAATGGGTCTGGGCAATAATTCCTAATTAGGTTCTCATGTAAAAACTAATCCAATTCTCACAAAAATGAGTAAAGGAGAATAACCCAGTGGAAGGAAACTCTTCTCCAAAAGAGAGAATAAGAAATACAAAAAAGAGAGAATACATGTAAAAAGAATGAAGATCTCAAGATGTCCCCCCAAATTTTGAATCAATCACATATGTACAATCAAGATTCTCTTATATGGGAGAAACGAAGAGACAACATATCCCCCCGTAAGAGAGAAGCTCCAATTTTTAAGATGTAGGCTTGTAATGTTGCAAAATAGGACTCATTAGATTATGCATGCAAACTAGGAAACTAGGTCTATTTCCACTTTAATTACTTTGAAGGAGAGTATATCTACAATCCCTAACCTCAAATTGGGGCTTGTCAAATTGGATGTTGGATCTATGGCTAAAGGTGGAAAATAAAGGGCTTTTGACATATAGAGTAAGTCATAGAGTAGATATCCAGAAAATAGTTACATATCTAAGAAGAAGATGTAGGAAGGAAAATGTGTTTGAAGTTTGAGCCAAAATAAAGTGGACTATGCTACTTTGGGTGACATCACACCAAGAATGTCGAATGTGCAAAAACCTAGTATTTTTGGAATTACTAAGTTTCTCAGATCTTTCCTCAAAAAATTTATCAAAAATATTTAGGACTATGTTGCTTAGAGCAATATTAACCCTACTTTTTTTAATATGAAAATATAATCTATAAGTATTTGTCTAATCAATATGCTACCAAATTTGTGTCTCCCAATTATGCCACTTGCACATGCAAAAGAAGGAAAATTTTGGGTTGATGAGGGTTCACCTAAGTTAAACCCCAATTTTGGAATTAACTATGAAATATAAATAAAATATGACTGAATTGAAAGTGAGCTAAAATGTAGTAGAGGCTAGATCTAAATTGAATTACTTGAGTTGAATTTGTATACCTTCATGAACCTCCTTTTGTGTCAAAGTCTTTATGAAGGTATTGATATTGACTTGTAGAGTTGACTTCATAAATGGTTGATCATGGATGTCAACATGAATTTTTGTGATCTAAAATTTTAGTCCTTTCTTTAACGCCTTGGTGATGCTTGATCTCTTGCTCAATTAAATTACATAGGATGTAATTGAAAACTTGTGTGTAGATTTCATGATATGGTGATGTTTGAAATAAGGGGATGATGCTTTATTTTATACATCTCCTCATGAAATGTAATTTAGTTTTCTAAGAAGGTCAACATTAGTGAGGAATTACCACTGCCACATTCTAATCATTAGAAGATTCAAATTTGGGTCCACTTTGGAGGGTCAAGGGTGCACCAAGTGACCTTGTACCAAGTCAAGGGTTCCCCAAGCACCATTTACATTCCAAATTAGGTAGAGTCAATGAATGGTGACTAAAATGAGAGAATATATGTAAACCTAAAGAGAATGGAGACTTAGGGATAAAAAATATACAATGGAAAAATAAAGCCTTAGGAGCTAAACTAGTCTGGAACATGTACAAACATCCTGAAAGGAAATGGTCCCAAATCCTCTTCCAAAATTACATTAAAGACGCTGAACCTATTAACATTTTCAGATCCAAAAATCATGTCAAGGATCATGCATATGGAGCTTCATGATGGAATGTAAACAAATAATAGACAACAATCTGACATGGGACATAGGCAATGGTGCTAACATCCTCTTCTGGGAAGACTCGTGGGGAGGATATCAAGCTCTTGATAAAACCTGTATTGACCCCAACACAAAAAGAATCCTTAAACAAGAATCAGGAGATAAACTCTCTCACTATATTATTATAGACTGACTTAAAACTTCAAGATGGTCTTGGAATCCACTTGAGGAATCTTCTCTGAATGAGGACCAAATAAAGATGCTTAAGACCAACCTCAATAGTAGAATGTTCATTCTAAAAAATAAGCCAAACAAATTAATCTGGGCTGGCTCAAATAATGGAAACTATAATGTTAAGGATGGTTACAACCCCATCTTGGATAACCTCCACTTACAAAAAACTGAACTACCACTAAAACTTTATTGGGATAAATCTTGCTCACCAAAATCTGGAATGTTTTTATGGGCAGCGCTACAAGGATGAATTCTTACAGTAGAATGGTTCAAAAAACTCAACTTTGAAGGTCCCTCAAGATGTTCATTATGTCAACATGTAGAAGAGACTATTGATAATATCCTATTTAATTGCCACTATTCTCAAACATGTTGGGAAAATGTTAAATCTAAACTAATCTGGTCCTTCACCAACAATGAACAGTTTATAAATTTTATAAATTATTGGCCCACAAAGCACAATTTCCACATGTATAAGGATATCTGGATAACTCCACCATCTATTGTAGTTTGGGAACTTTGGAAAGAAATAAATAGAAGAATTTTCAAAAATACTGAGATGACCACAAATTCTCTCCTCAACAAAATTGAGAATAGCATTGTCAAAACTTTAAACAACAGACTCAGAAACACACATCACATAGAAAGAAAATTCTCCTCATGGGACAACTCCATATGCAAAAACTAGACCAGCCTAATTGTACCACCCCAAGTTGGCCCAGAGAGATCAAAAAGTAAAGCTGCTAGAACTCAATGCCTGTGGACCCACCAAAACTTGGAGGTATAAGTTAAATTTTGATGGAGCTGCTAGAGGAAATCCTATAGCAGGCATAGGTTGTGTTATCCACTCAAGCAACAACATTAAAATTGTTGAAATATGCAGACCATTAGTTTCTTCAACTAATAACATGCCATAAATAATTGCTGCAATGGAAGGCCTAAACCTTTGTAAAGAATTAGGCATCTCAAACCTAGAAATTGAAGGAGAGTCCCAAATTATTATCAATTCCCTTAGAACGCGCCATACCCCCAATTGGAAATTGAACACCATACTTGATAAATCCCTAGAATACTTAAATAATTTCTAAAACACTGAAATCAAACATATATATCGAGAAGGTAACAAAATAGCAGACCATCTAGCTAACCTATGAGCAGACGAAAAATAAAAAAAAATACATAAACCTTGAATATACTAACACTTAACAAAGGACACATAATCCAATATATATTGTTTATGATAAGAATACATAATAGAAACTATGTTAGAACAACATACAAAATATTTGGTAAAAATTAAATAATTCCCAAAATCACCAAACTTTGTTAAGTCTCAATTGTTTCTAAAATGTACAAAAGTATTAACACACCAAAAGAAATGAAATCCTAAACAATTATGAACTAAACATCATTACATAAGAAATAAACAATAAACCTATAACAAAACATTAATAGAAATCATCAAAAATCAATTACCCTAAAAACCATTAAACCAACCCTCAATTATTAATAAACTACCCAAATCCAAACAAATCTCCTATCATGAGTTTCACCCATTCACATTTATTTAAACAAGTCTCAGATTAATACACTACAAATAAAACCTGTATTAATCATAAATGAGCTAGCTTAATTTTATAATTGACACACATCAAAGCACAAACTCCCATATAATTACAATCCCAACCATCATCATAACAAGGCACGATGACATAAGCCCAGATAACAAAGCCAAATAAATACCCATGATTTAATCCAGAACTTTCGCAGAACAAAAATATACCTAAAAGAATAGGCATCCAATCTAAATTAGCTTTGCTACACAGAGAAAAATATCAAGAAGCATCATGATGTAGATGAAAATACTCACATTTCCCAATGGGAAGAGACAAATGGTGTTTCAAGGCCCCATACTTCCATAGTGATAGAACAAAATTCTACCGGGTATCCCAAATGCAAGTAGAAGGGTGCTGGAAAAGAGTTTAGGGGAGTTTTATTTTGACAACGAATTTACAGTCTGGGTGAATGGACATATAGTTGGCCTCTTCATCTCACTTTTTGTGGAAGAAGGGTACTCAAAAGAAGAGATCATCAATACAACAAGGGAAATTTTTGTAGGAGATATCCTTGTAGGTTTAGACAAAACAATCCATTGTATTGATTTGGACAAATGTATCCCATACCCTTAAATTTACATGAGAATTAATGAGGACCACATTCCCAATATACCAAACTCTCAGAATATCTTTGAAACCTTCTGGCCTAAGATGAAGAGGAACATGGATTTCCTAATGAAGTGTGTGCTTGAGAATCAAACGTCAACAACATGGGTTTTGGACTATTGGAAAGCAGAAGGCTACAATATACCCAATGAATACTACAAAAAAGATGACCAAAATGTACGTTTCATCTCGCCAAATGTCAAATGCAACACTCGCAGTTTAAAGGGAAGCATTGAGGAGGACGAAGCCCTGATAGTCTTCAAGAAGAAGACCACAGAAACCAGTGGCAACTAAGCTAAGTTTTGAAATTATGATAGTATAGAAAGATAAATCAATATTAGAAGTTTACATATTTTATAGGCAGATCTAGCCTCTATAATTTTGTATTAAAAAAGTAACCCTGCTACTCTACAATGCATTTTATACTTCGAAACTCTATGAACATATAGTTAATATAGATAAATACCATGTTTATTATGAAATGTTATCTTTCTAGAAGGTTATTTTTAGCTAAGTTCCTAGTATAGATGCAGAGTAGGGCTTTACAATATATCTTACTACGCAGGTTAGTTATGTAGGCATCCTCATTACTATTTCATAAAAGGGAAAATAACAGAGAAAACATACACACATAAATACACATATTACTCAGAAAGATATATAAATAAAC
>MU225973.1:1006177-1058246 GCA_018584345.1 Thuja plicata | reverse complement strand
TATATATATATATATATATATATATATATACTCTGTCCTGTCTGTATATAGACTGATTTGTATCATAAATCCTCTACATTCATCAAAACCCAACTAGACACTCAAAACAAACCTAGTCCACAACTCATAAAAATCAGTAACCACACGAAAATAGCTCTGCTACATACCAACTAAAAATCATTTTAGGATCATCTGCTGATTCCTGGAAAAATTATCTTATAAAATAAAGCCTAATTTAGTAAACACTACCTCCTCTCTTTTAAAATAGTTTACCCACTAACCTAAGTATATATTAGCTGATTACCAACAATCACAATAGATTTTATCCTCTTCTATCCTTTCAAATCCCTCCTTACTATTTACTAAGGAATCCAAGAGTTGGAAACTTGTAAAGAAAGAATTTGAACAACCTTTTTACCCAATCCATAAGTAATCACCACCAACCCAATAATTGATCCTATGTGTTTTAAGCCCCCCAGAGCTGCAACAATGTCTACCCACATCAAACTGAGGCTCAAAACCACAAATTTCCTTCGAAGGAACCATAGATATAAACAGACTCAAAACGGTTATGTTAAGAACACATGCTAACCCTCAGAGTAGTCTACAAGATTCTAGGTCTAGAATTCTTAACTAATAATGATCATTACCATGTCAACTCAAACATTCCATCCATTTTCATAGCATCAACCATCCAAGTAGACCCCATCAAATATGACATCAGGAGATTATGAAAACGACTGTTCAAGAAGAAATACCTAGGGGGCTTGGATGCTATAATTAATAATATCCAGGGTGATATGACCATTACTAGACCAAGATACTACAATTCCCCATTGATAAATGGAAAACCTGCCCCATCATATCCCATACTGGACACTAATGACATAGCAACACTAATATCCAGAAGCCCCACCATAAGGAGAAACCTTGACTTCCTGTATTACTATTTTCATGTCCAGACACCTAAAACAGGGGACTATTTTTACACATAATGGCATGAGGACGATGTAGGTAACACAGACAAAGATGGTTTCAGTGAAACAGAAGATGAAGAAACCACAGGAATTTGGATAAATAGTTCTGGACCTGATAGGAAGAGAAAGAAGAAAGAGGAATCCCCTAAGACTCCTAATGAAGTGGATGCTACATCTTAAACTTATGTATGTTGTAGTCTATCAGAATCTAAAGAAAATAAGTACTCTCTTCCAAATTTTTTGCTTTCTACAGATATATCAACTTTGAACAATTAGAAATAGACAAAAATGACACATTTGTTACAAGCTCTACTTTATTCCTGACAAAAGGTAGATATCAAGTTATTCTTCTATTTTTATAACAAAACCATCACTCATTTGCGTATGCTATCTACTCTTGCAAGTGTCTTTCAGGTATATAAAATTAGGAATACTAGGAAAAATGTAAGCAATTAGATAATCAACTGGAGCCCATAAATAGACCCTTTCAGTTGATAATGGAAAGAGATAATCTCTATTGAGGATCTCTTGTCTTGAAGTCAACAACAAAACCATCTATGTTGGCTTCTAGACAAGAATCCTCAATCCTGCATTATAGTGCTTTAAAAATTCCTACAGTATAGGCATTATATTTTCTCCAATACTGATGATAGCATCTTCCAACTCTCTTCTTATCAAGATTTGCAATGTATATTACTATACACACATTTCACTAAATTTGTTATGAATTAGTTTAAAATCATCCTTCATAAGCTATTTCCTCTCTTTAGCAATGAATATAGACATACTGGCAAGCAGATATATTATTAGAAGCAAATATATATGTGTGTGTGTGTGTGTGTGTGTTTACATATATAAACACACACACACACACACACACACACACATATTCATATACATATTCTTATACACATATATTTATATATATTCTGATGATTTTTTCTTAAGAAGATGTGCATAAGAATATAACAATATGAATCCTAGTTTAAACATGCAAATTAGGAAGATTACCATTATTGGCATGAAGATTGTGTACAATATCTAGAGTATTGGAGAATATGTATTAATCCTTCTGATATTGCAGAGATACATACCATCTAAAGGTGTGCAATTATGGTTAATATATTATCTATGTCAGAAGCTGGAAATGAATCTCACAAATCAGGTAGCCTCCTGTATTAAATTTGCAATTTAGGAAGAAAAATCAGACAGGTTAATAAGGTAAGTATGAAATAGAGGAATGGTAAGAAATCCACAATCTTTTTGTAAATGTTGAGTATTTTCTCTTTGATATACTCTCCTTTTATTAAGAACCCCCAGCTAATAGGATCTAAGATGAAAGAGGAGTAAGAAATTATGATGACCCAAAAATCTATAAGAATAGATGGTCGACATAAACTTAGAATAATGATTAAGATTGCTGTATTTAGTTAGAGGAATACAAATTTCTAAATTCTATTGTGTCTGGTCTCTATGAATTGTATATAATTGAAGACATAACACTAAGATGATTTCAGATCTATATGAACTGTAAACAAATGAAGATACACAGGTACACACACACACACACACACACACACACACACACACATATATATATGCATGTATAGACACAGGTAGATTCATACATATTTTCTGATGACTGTGGATACTTCAATATATAACATGGAACATTAAGGAAATTCATGCATATATTAGGTAAATTATGCAGTAAAGACTCACTAATTTTCTCTTTTCTCGAGGATATTTATTTTATCATATGAAATTCACTAATAACTTATAAACAAGAGCATAAATTAGGAACATTATTAGATTTGATAGATGATTTAATGTTTGAAAAATAGCAGGTTTATAAATGTATGTTTTGAAAAAAAAATGCCCCAAACAAAGATAATATGGGAAGGAAACCTCCTGTTTAAAAGGTGCTAATTTGAGCATTTGGTTATTTTAGTATTTTTAGACTAAGATTAAACTTAGTTCCATTAAATTAAATTCCCTATGAAGATAATTAAAAATGCTAACCTCATCTAGGAAGGGCGATATACTATTATTTAAACAAATAGAAAGGGGCAAACTAATAGTAGGTTGTGTCTCAAAGATATGACGATGAATACTAATCTTCTTTAGTAGATTAAGTATGATTCAAAGGTATAAAATCATCAAAGCTAAACACTACAAGAAATCAAGGCCAAAATATATCCACTTAACTTAGTACAAGGGTTTTTCAGTGCTCGTTTTAATAAGGACTAACGAAATATACATCTCGTGAATAGATATTTTGCAGTAATATTGTCTCTGCAGGAACAACCTTAACTTGAAAGGGTAGAATAGGGCTCAGAAGCCGAGCTCATGGGAAGGTCCCTAAAGAATAGTGTTCCCATTTCAAAAGTATCAAAGGCAATTGTACCAAGAGCACAGGATTGTAATTAGGATTGTACTCAGTTATGATCTCAATATAAACAATGGTTTAAATACTCTTCTTTGTAAATGAGGGTATGCCCTCATAAATACATGTAATAGAATGATCTGGACTGAGGTCTCGGGCTAGACTGGAGGTTTTATTCTCCATTCTTTCCTACCAATGCCCGTAGTGAATGAAGATTCTGTAAACTATAGTTTATATTAATATAATTTGGCTACGACCTTTTACCGATAAAAAAAAAACATTGACCATTTACATATTTTTTGATGAGGATAGGTGAATTAGAATCATATTAAATAGATCAAGTTATCTCAACAATCTAATATATTATAGTGGTATGCCACCTTTAGGGCCAAATTTAATTATCTTTTTGTTTGATTTACATGAATTTGAACATCCAAAATTACCCAATAATTGGCATGAGCAGAGGAACCTACATTGATAGAATTATGAGAAAATTAATTATATTTTTATATGTCTATATAATATTCAAAATTTTCATTCTAAAGTTATTACAAAAGCTAGGTATATTTAATCTAAAAATATAGCCCCATCTTCTACAAGGACATTATGCCCCACCTATGCATAGTTGTGGAACAAAAATAGATGCTTGACCATCTCAAAATTTCCATAAAATAGATAGTTGGGGTTCGAAAGACCTAGATGTATCAATCATTTTTTAATAGAAGCCCTTGGTAAACCAACTACTAGACATGATGAAATTTATTTGGTTCAATAATAGATTCCTAAATATTCCAGGAATGCTTATCCCAAATGTGAGAGGGTGTTTGAGGAAACTATGTTGTATTCTATTTTTGAATCATTTTCTAAGAGAAGACAGGTAAAAAGAGGCATTAACATATCACAACACTCATAATCTTAATAATGATACTTAATTTTAAAATTATCCCAATTTAAAATAATGGATTCAAGCTCTCGAGGAGGAATTTGACCTACCAAATAACATCCAAATGTGGTTCCTTTGGCAACTACAAAACCTAAAAAGTAAAATGCAAAATATTCAAGTTTCTCACCATAATAAAAATATTAAAGGTTAATAGCAATTACCTTTGACAATGATTTATGTGATGAAGTAAAAAGGTTCTCCACCATGTGAGTAAACCTCAACCAAAGAATTACTATGCTTCAAAACATTCTAGAACATTGTAATAGTAATATTACTAAAAATTTGGAATTCAGAAAAAAATATATTTAAAACTTCTACAAGTAGCATTTTTGTCCTATAGTGATGGATTGACCAATAGGGCTTGAGATAAACCATCTAACCCCAAGCCTAATATCACTGAAGTTGAAAATGACATTCTAGAAATCTCATTTGAAAACTAAGTCAAGTTTACGACATTCTAGAAAGCTTATTTGAAAACCAAGTCAAATTCTCAACCAAAGAGTAGAATGTAGTTTCAAGCCTTAAAAAGTGATGCAGGATCTTCCGAGGGTCATAAATTTTGACTCAGATGTGGGTTTTTGCTCAAATTTTATAGGAAGATGCATTAGGAGGAGTTAGTTGGATTGTCAATTGAGCTTAGCTTGAATGGTGGCCGTTTCGACCTTTTTCCAGGAGCCATAAATATCATCTTGGCCTCCGAATTTGGCTTTTATTATTTTTTTCATTTTTTTTAGAAAGTTGTTTTTGTAATAAATCTAAAATCGTGTCTTTGATTTTGTGGATAAGTTGGAAATTAATCTTGCCTTAGTTGGGGGATTTTCTTGGGAAAAATCAGGATTCACATGATGGTTTTTGGAAATTATCAAAAATGGAAAAAAAAAACTATTTTTTTCTATTTTTCCCAAAAATCTACAAAATATGGTAATTTTAGGAATTTTAATAAGGAGGATTTTTATTTCATTGTAAGGTAGAGTAAGTTGGAGAAGTTTACTTAAGAATATAAATTCTGCAATTTTGTTGTGTATTTTCTGAGTTATTGATCTTGAAGGTTTTGAGGCTACATTATTTGGTATCAGAGCAGGATGATGGCTGGGAGAGGAAAAGGAAGAGGAAGAGGTAGAGGTCTTACCCAAACACAAAGAGATATGATAATATTTCAAATATAAGTAGCCGAACTCATGAATCGATTGGAAAACCAAGGATTACAAAGAGAAGAAGATGAATCTGATGGAGAGGAGAGCCAAGGAGCTAAAGGAATAGAAGAAGGACAAGAAGAAGAAGTGAGTTTCGAAGAGAGGTTGCTCAGAGTCTTAGAGGGAAAAAATGAAGAGATCAAGGTTGATATTTTACACTATGCAGGTAGTCTTAAACCCAATGAAGTGATAGATATTTAAATGAGATGGGAAAGTTTTTCGAATAGAAGTCTATGACAAAGGAAAAGAAGATGAGGTTTGCATGCACCAAGTTAAAGGGACATGTGATGATCTGGTGGGATCATCTCTAAAATGAAAGAACAAAGAAAGGGAAGGATAAAATCAAGACATGGAGCAAAATGGAGAAAAAGATGAGAGAAAAATTCTTACCTGTGGATTATGCTCAAACACTCTTCTAAAGGTTTTAGAATTTGAAACAGAACTTGTATTTTGTGCAACATTATATAGATGAATTTTACAAGTTGTCCATCCATATAGAACATCAAGAAAGTAATGAACAGATGGCTGCAAGGTATTTGAATGGTTTGAAATTCACTATTCAGGATGAACTAAGCATGCGTCGGATCAACTGTATGGAGGATGCCTATCAGTTGGCTCTAAAGGCTGAAGAAAAACAAAATAGGCAATACAATTAGAGGAATAAAGGAGGACAAAGGGGTACATCAAATCCATTTTGAGGAGTCTCAAGTTCCAATCAAGGAAGTGAGAAACAAGAAGAAAACTGTCAGAATCCATGGAATCAACAAAAAGGAAGGGGGTTTCAATGTGGTAGAGGATATGATAATGGAAGAGGATGGGAAGGCCAAAGAAGACCATTCACTTGTTTCAGATGTGGATAAGAAGGACACAGGGCCTTCGAGTGTTACAATTTTAACAAGAAAGATGGGAATCAAGGAGGGGCATCCAGAGTGAACCTATCCCAGGTTGACAATGAAGGATCAGTACAAGAGGTATCTCCAGATATTAGAGAAAGTCTCATGATGAGGAGGACAATGATGATTCCAACAAAGGAAGATATAGAGGAAAAAGGCGTTGATGATTCATGGCTCAGAACCAACATATTCCGAACAAAGTGTGTTGGCAATTTGAATCTACTAAGTTTATATGACTAATTTTTGTGTTGTCATTATGGAAAAAAAGTCATATGGAGTGTTTGACAATCATTTCATAAACTTTGAAGATTAGAATTTGGCTAAGCATAGAAAACAGTGCAGATAGAGATATACCCATTGATCAAAGCACCAGTGCACGTGCATATGAATGAATCATGGTATGCACCTTCAGATATAAGCTTTTGGATACAACATTGTACTAAGTCTACACACACATGTTCAGATATGTCAGTATGGTGAAGTTACATCAAGTCTAAGTGTCACTAGCAGTTTAGTAGAACAGAGCATGGAGCCGACTATAGATTTTGATTAGCGCATATTATTTATTTTTGTAATGGCTATGCGCCTATTGTAATAAGTTTGTAATGATGTTTTTATCACTCATATAAACATGCCTAATCCAATTAACTTGGAAGCGTTGTGTATGTTGGTTTTGGGCCGACTAAGTCTTAGTTTTGGTCGCGTCTATTGAGTATGTATATATACTTGACATGTATTTTGTATTAGTGTGTCAAATGGCTAGAAGATAGAGAATGTAAGTAAGAATGAAGTAAAAGGAGATTATTCAGTATAAATTAAATCTCTACCAGTGAATAGAGTTTTAGCGCACACAAGGAAATGATCAGACAACAGTGTCATAACAGTAGTTCAACTTTTAGATATTGTGAGTATCTGTTATCAGGAGGTTGTAGCCTTCTTCTTATTGAGCAATGAGCTCTGGCAGTGTGTCATCCCTCTTTAATAGGGTTTGTAAAAGACTCCTAACAAGATCCTTTTACTCAGCATTATAATGACTGCTCCTAACAGGGAAAAGGAACTCTAACAAGTTCATAAGACTAGTGCAATTATTTGTGGGTACTAATTCCCATCGGGGTTTTCCTCTGATCAAGGTTTCCCCGTAAACATATCTTGTGTTATGTGTTATGGTTGATATGCTTTTCTTATTAAATTTTTTATCTATTTATTGGGCTAAGTTTCAAGTTGCTGAAATATAATAAATTGTTGAACACTGATTCACCCCACCTCTCAGTGTTCCCATTCCTAACAATTGGTATCAGAGCTTTGGTCCTCTAAGAGAAGTTTAACCACTTGAGGAGATCATGGACTCATCAGAAGTGAAACATCTGAAAAAGAATCTTGAAGAAGCTCTTGAATATCTTGACAGATTTGAAAAATAAATTGAAGAACTAAAATTAAAATTTGATGGCTCACAAATACTCATCAAGAAATTAAGAAAAGATTTGAAAGATTGTTCTACAAATGATTTGGGAAAAATGGTCAAAAATATGAATGAATAAAACTTGTCTCTGAAGGATAAGATTGAAGATCTGAATGAACAGATAAATGATATCTAGACAGTTATTGAAGAAAAGACTAAAGAAAATAATCAATTAGATGAAGAACTTAAGCAAGAAAACATGAAAATCTTGGAGTTGGAGAACATCAAGAAAAAGATAGAATCTGAGTTGACAGAAGCCAATAATCATATTGAGAAATTACACACAAGTTATGATCTATTACAATCACATATTTATGCACAAAATTTAAGAGGTGATACCACTAGTGTTGGATACAATGAAGCACAAATTCAAATCAATTCAATGCAAGAAAGAAAGAAAGCACAAGAAGAATCTATAGAAGCAAAGACAATTGAGAATCTTGTAGAAGCTAAAGCAGAACCACCTAAAGATGAATGCAAACCAGTTAACCATACTATTTATGCCTGTAAAAAACAAGGACATATGGCAAGGGATTGTAAAGAGGTAAGACCTTTCAATGGTTATTGTTATTCATGCAATAAATTTGGTCATAGAGCCATACACTGTAGATCGAATCAAAGAAGTCAAACTCAATACAATCAGAGAAATCAATCACAGCAAAATTATCAGAACATTACATGTCAGATATGAAATTACAATGGACACACAACTAAATAGTGCAACATGGTTAATCATATCAACAAGCCTCCAGTGATTTGTCACTCTTGTAACAAGGCTGGACACATCTCAAGGTTTTGCAGATCTAGAGCGCAAAAACAAGGAAGACCTAATAAGTCTCAAGGATCTCTATTTGAAGAATTTGGAGAAGTCAAGTTTGTGAAAGCTACATAAGATTCAGGAAAAATATGGGTTGAAGTAAAGAAATATGATGGTGTTGACAAAGTGGTAGATGCATCCATAGTGGACGCACCTTCTACTTCTGGATAGATGACCCTCATGGTCATAGGGGGAGCTAGACAAGCTCTAAACCCCTGCGTGGCTGGTATACTCACCTTTGTGTATGCGCCTTCAATTTTATATTCTTGGTTACATTTTGATATAGTATGCAAGAGCGCAAAGTTCTAAGTGGAGCAGGAACTAAATTGGGAATTCACAGTGGAAACTGTGTTACGACAATGAGCATTAATTACAGTAACTCAATTTATAAGTCACTAAAAGATCTAATGTCTTCACTTTTACATTTGAGATCAAGAAGTTGGAGAGCACAGGAGATTTAAGCATCTTAGTATTGTTAGACTGTCATTGGTTGGTTAGAAAAGTTGATTGTAGTTATAACAGAACCCTTGCGTGGACACATCATTTCAGAATCTCTGTGAAACGTTATTTAAAAAATCTACAAGTAAGTAATGGAAACTCCTATAGTCTTTGACATTACTGAGAAGAAGAGATATGCGTTTAAAAAGAATCCATTCAAGTCAATGTTAGATGATGTTGAAGGGGCATTTTCCAAGACTCCGTTAGGAGTCGTGCATGTTGAGGATATATGCGCTTACGTTTACTATAAGAAGGAGTCTATAGGTGATAACATCATAACGAGGCTTATGGAATTTATGATTAACCCTGATTAATCATTCAAGGATGAATTCTCACTTCTCTTAGATAACCCTATTTTTGAGTATACAAATGCGCATGAGTTTTATGAACCAGAATGGGTTAAAATTCTACTCAATAGCATTCATGATGATCTATTTTGGATTGGTGAAGTTCCAGTCTGTATTACTACTGATCTCATTCATGAGATGACTGGACTCTCTAAGGTCGGTCTCGTTCTTCCCACTATAAAGGATGTCAAGAAACAGGTTAAGCAGGCATGCTTATCTAGGAGCAATAGGCATGAAATGACTGTTGATCCTATTGTGGAGAAAGACATCAAACTCATTACCATGATACTTGGTTACAAGTTTCAGCACACAAGTAGACTAAATAGTGTATCTACAGCTATAGTTCTGACAGCAATAAGGATAGTAAGAGATAACACTCACTATAACCTTTGTGAGATATTGCGCACACAGATAATCAAGAATATTAAAGCTATCAAGCATGACAAAAGAAAAATATTCAGATTTGGTTCCTTGATTATATACATGTACTTCCACATTGTTGGTAATGTTTCTAATCTTTACCTAGATAGGAGAAAACCTACCTTGCCTCAAATTTCATTGAAAGCTACATCTGAAAGCAGTATAAAGGATTCTATAGATATAGAGATCAAGACATTTAGAATTAAGATGCAGAAGAGGTTCAGAATACCTGAGAATATAGTTGACAAATACAAGGACACCATATGCTTTATGGTAGAAATAAATTGTACATGCATGGAAGCAGTTGAGCCAAGAACCAAATGGATTCACCCACTTGGTTATGAGGTAGAAGAACATATAATGGAAGGATATGCACAAGTCCTTCTATCTATGCCTAAAGATTCAAATGAGACTAGATGGGGCACATATAGAGAAAAGACAAATCAATTTGATTTTGTCCTATACAGTACAGCTAATAAGAGTAAAGCATCAAGGATTACCTCTAATATTCTGAAAGCTCATGGTGTCACCCAAGAAGACCTAGATAAAGCTAGGGAAGCTAAAATTGCTAAAGAACTTAAGCAAACACCTGTAGAAGTCAAGATTGGAAAATATGATGATATCCATAAGAAGAAAAGGAATAAGTTTGGTGAGAGCATATATGTGCCCTCAACTACTATTGATCTGGAATCCTCTCCACCTTCTGTTCCAAGGAAGATGACTAGAAGAAGGAAGAAAGTCCCCACAAGCCACCCATCCTCAAGGACAACTCGAAGCAAAGTAAAGAATACTCAAGCTCCTCCCGAGGTAGGATTCAGACCTAGTATGGAAGTTCTGAGAAATAGAGTTATCAATGAAGGTAAGTTAGATTTAATTGCAAATTTCTATGATAAGTATCAAGAAATTGATAAATCAGAAATACATTCTATGATTATATCACATATGATCAAGTTCAAAAAGTCAGTTTTGGAACTTAAGACAGTCATTCTAGACAAATTATGGAACATACTTGACTTATTGAAAAGACAAGCCTTAGAAGAGGATATGAGGATTATAGAAGAAACACTAGATAATCTTCTCCCTATTTGTTCACATGATGAGAAGGTGATACTGTTAGATCTGGTAAAACCTCATCTAAGAACTAAGACAAGAACTCTACACATTATGAATAAAGAGTATGAGTTGATTGGAAAGGAGACTGAAAAAGCATTCGAGAAAGTGTTTTTGGACAGACACATGTATCCATCAATGATGCCTACAACTAAAGTTACTCTAGTTCCCTCCAAGAAAGAAAAAGAATCAAAGATTCTAAATGTGCCCATTACAGGTTCACAGAATTCTGCGCCCAAAGACACGTCTCCCTCTGATACAGTTATGGATACAAATGAAATAATTTTGATAAATGATGTTGAGATAACCATGTCAGCCTTAGATAATGATTTGAATAAGTTTGAGGAATCCTTTGTGAGTACTGAAGAAGCTGAGATATTATGCAGTGATAAAGATTCTTTGCAGCAAGAACAAGTCCCAACTGAAGAAACAACATGATATGATAATGATAGAAAGGATGAACCTAATGAACTACCCTTTGTTGAGATTCTAGTGAAGAGTGAATATATGGATGTGAGTCAAAATGCAATATTCACTCCGTCTATCAAGCCATCAATGTCATTGTTGTCAAGTTTGACCCTTGATACAACAAACCTAGATGCATGGGGAGAAGAAGATTTGATCAAAATAAGTGTATTGGCCATGGAGAAAGCAAAAGAGAAACAAGTAATGATAAATCCTCTCTTTCTTGAGTCAGTTAGCATTTTGAACAACTTAGTGCCAGCAGATAAGAAATTGGCAAATATTCAATCAGTTGATGATGTCAATAGTATTTTGACAAGCTTCAAAGAAAATTTCACAAGTCTAGTAGACTCAGCTAATAAAATTCCAGAAGACAAGTACAAAAAGGAAAGGCTGGATGAATTAATAAAGAACTTCTCATTAGATCTTAACTCATTGAAGATTGGTCAAGAAATTTTGAAAGAGTTAGCAGAAAAAGGGAGAAAAGTAATAGCTAACTGTATGGACAAAGGTAAGCTCACTTCAGGACATACAAAGAAGATTGAGGAAGCAGACATCTTGATTGAAACTATAAGAAAATCAATTGAAGTCTCTTCTCAAGACATCATTTTCTGTAACAACATCTATCAAGGGAAGTTAGATAAAATTGAGATAGCCAAGATAGAGATTAGCAAGATGAGGGCCAGACAAACACAACTGAGAAATGCACTTGCACCCTCCTTAGCTGTACTAAATCAGAATATCAGGCAGATTGATGCAACTATTGGTACATATGATCAAGGCCCCTACATGGATCTGTTAAAAATGGAGATACTCACCTATACATTATGCACCCATATTCAGACTGTTGATGCACTCATTGATTTTTTTATAGAGATGAATTGGTGTATATAGATATAGCTATGATGTAAAGTTAGAAAAGATTATATCAGTATAAATGCAGTTTTTGTGTTAAGTCAAAGATTAGTAACTTGGCCACATTCCTTTATTGCCATTAATGATAAAGGGGGAGATTGTTGGAAAGTTGACTCTACTAAGTTTATATGGCTAAGTTTTGTGTTTTCATTATGGCAACAAATTCATATGGAGTGTTTGACAGTCAGTTCATAAACTTAGAAGATCAGAATTTGGCTAAGTATAGAAGATAGTGCAGACATAGATATACCCGTTGATCAAAGCACCAGCGCACGTGCATATGAATGAATCATGGTATGGGCCTTGGGATATAAGCTTTTGGATACAACATTGTACTAATTCTACACACACATGTTTAGATATGTTAGTATGGTGAAGTTACAACAAGTCTAAGTGTCACTAGCAGTTCAGCAGAACAGAGCATGGAGCCGACTACAGATTTTGATTAGCGCATATTAATTTTTTTTGTAATGGTTATGCACCTATTGTAATAAGTTTTTAATGATTTTTTTATCACTCATGTACACACGATTTAGTTGATTAACTTGGAAGAATTGTGTATGTTGGTTTTGGGCTGACTAAGTATTAGTTTTGGTCGCGTCTATTGAGTATGTATATATACTTGACATATATTTTGTATTAGTGTGTCAATTGGTTAGAAGATAGCGAATGTAAGTAAGACTAAAGTAAAAGGAGAATATTTAGTATGAATTAAAGCTCTACCAGTGATTAGAGTTTCAGCACACAAAAGGAACTGATCAGACAACAATGTCATAACAATAGTTCAACTTTCAGATATTGTGAGTATCTATTATCAAGAGGTTGTAGCCTTCTTCTTATTGAGCAGTGACCTATGGTAGTGTGCCATCCACCTTTAACAGGGTTTGTAAAAGACTCCTAATAGGGTCATTTTACTCAGCATTGTAATGACTGCTCCTAACAGGGAAAAGGAACTCTAACAAGTTCATAAGACTAGTGCAATTATTTGTGGGTACTAATTCGCATCGGGGTTTTCCTCTGATCAAGGTTTCCCCGTAAACATATCTTGTGTTATGTGTTTTTTATTAAGGTAACAATAGGTTTTGAAGGGGCCCCAAAACCCTTTACAAAGCACTAGAAAGATAGACAAGAAAGGACCAAAACAACAATGACATGTCAAACAAGACAGAAAACCAAAAGAGGGCTAAACCCCAGATTAAACACTAGAGAACATTACAAAACAACAAAACAATGGAATACTAAAAGCTTCCAGCAAAAAAGAGACAAAAAAATTCCAGCAACCAAAACATTCCAGCACAGAAGCTAAATAGATTACATCTGATCTTCCAGCATCTGGACTTCCAGCATCTGCAGTTCCATGCTCTGGATCGAATCCCGCAACTTAGTGATATCTTTGATCTAAACATCGGCTTTCTTTTTAGTGCTGGAGCGGATCCTAGTACCTGGGCCCGAAATATGAATATCCTAAGAACCATCATCTTCCTGCCTTGCCTTATCATTGTAGTTACCTTCCAGAAGGGTATACAAGGATTTCAGGTTGTCCACAAAATGTTTCATACCCATTTTGATGATAATAGTAAGTTTTTTGAGAAGAGCATCATAGTTTTTTGAGAAGAGCATAGTTTTTCATATCTTGTGTTATGTGTTATGGTGTATATGTTTTTCTTATTAAATTTGTTGGGCTAAGTTTCAAGTTTCTGAAATATAATAAATTGTTGAACACTGA
This sequence comes from Thuja plicata, assembly GCA_018584345.1. Taxonomy (NCBI): domain Eukaryota; kingdom Viridiplantae; phylum Streptophyta; class Pinopsida; order Cupressales; family Cupressaceae; genus Thuja; species Thuja plicata. The sequence goes on along the minus strand of MU225973.1, from coordinate 1,044,100 downwards.
TTCACCCCCCCTCTCAGTGTTCTCATTCCTAACAAGGTGTACCTCAGGTGGAAAGGTATGTCAAGTAATTGTTGATGGAGCAATGGTGGAGAAACTAAATCTGCAGTGTGAAAAGAACCCTCATCCCTATCGGGTTGCATGGTTCAAAAAGGGCAATGAAGTTACAGTAGATAAGAGGTGCCTTGTTAAGTTTTCCATAGGAAAGGTCTACAAGGATGAGTTATGGTGTGATGTGATTCCAATGGATGCATGCCATGTCCTCTTAGGTCACCCCTGACAGTATGATAGAAAGGTTATTCATAATGGAGAAAAGAATACTTACACCTTCTGGAAGGATGGATCCAAGGTAATCTTGTTACCTCTCAGGGATGAAGGAAAATTTGAAAGTATGCTATCTGAAAAGGAACTTGTCAAGGAGATGAAAGTAATAGGGTGTTGTTACACATTTGGTAGTGCAAAGAGGGAAAGAGGAGGACTTGACAATACTGCCAGAAGAAGCTGTTGTGTTGGAAGAATATTCAGATGTCATTCTAGAGGAACTACCTGATGGGCTCCCCCCAAAATGAGATATCCAACATCATATTGATCTTATTATAGGAGAAATTCTTCCCAATCAAGTGGCTTACAGAATGAGTCCCACACAACATGCAGAAATGAGAAAACTGGCAACTGAGCTCATGCATAAAGGTTTAGTGTAGGAAATCATGAGCCCCTATGTTGTACCAGCGTTACTAACCCCAAAGAAGGATGGAACATGGAGGATGTGCATAGACAATCTATAAATCAATAGGATAACCATCAGGTATTTTTTTCCTATCCCTCGTTTGGATGATATGATGGATGTTCTTGCTGGAGAAAAACATTTCACTAAGATTGATCTGCAAAGTGGGTACCACCATATCCACATCCGAGAAGGGGATGAATGGAAAATTTCTTTCAAAACTAGGGATGGTTTGTATGAATGGAATGTTATGCCTTTTGGTTTATCAAATGAACCTAGCACCTTTATGAGACTCATGAATACTGTGTTGCATCCCTACATTGGCAAGTTTGTAGTAGTTTATTTTGATGATATACTAATTTTTAGTAAGGGAAGGGAAGAACATCTGCAACACTTGAGGATCATATTGGGGGTATTAAGAAGGGAGAAACTCTATGCTAATTTGAAGAAGTGTAGGTTCATGCAAGCAAGCCTATTTTTTCTGGGATTTGTCATTTCTGCAGATTGTATCAAGATGGATCCAGAGAAAGTTCAAGCCATTCTTGAATGGTGTTGTCCATGCAGTATCACCGAGATGAGAATTTTTAATGGCTTGGCTACTTTCTATAGAAAGTTCATTCAAAATTTCAGCAACATTGTAGCATCTGTGATAGATTGCACTAAGGGTCGGGAGTTTTCATGGACCAAAGAGGCTGAAGAGAGTTTCCAGTATCTAAAGAAGAGGGTCATTGAAGCTCCTATATTGGCCTTACCAGATTTTGATAAAGTGTTTGAAGTGGAATGTGATGCCTCACATGTGGGCATTGGTGCTATACTCAGCCAAGAAGGTAAGCTCATTGCTTTTTTTAGTGAAAAACTGAATGATGTGTGAATGAAATATTCCACATATGATATAGAGTTTCATGCAATCGTGCAAGCTTTGAGACATTGGAAGCATTATCTGGTACCCAAAGAATTTGTGTTTTTTACATACCATATTTCTCTAAAATACCTTAATGCACAAAAGAAATTGAACACTAGACACGCAAAATGGGTCTCTTTCCTACAAGGGTTTACTTTTGTTATGAAGCATAAATTAGGGAAACAGAATCAAGTTGCAGATGCCTTGAGCAGGCGTGTTGTGCTTTTGACCATCATGGAAACATAAGTAGTTGGATTTGATGGGATCAAGGACTTGTATGAATCTGATAGTGACTTTTGGGAAGTTGTTCAATCAGTTGAAGAATCCAGTACCTGGGCATACAGACACTATTCAAGGTGAGTATCTTATGCAAGATGGTTATTTATTCAAGGGAAAACAGTTGTGCGTTCCTGTAGGCTCAATGTGGGAAAATGTTATTAGAGAATTTCATAGCAGTGGTATGGCTGGGCATTTTGGGAAGGATAAAAAAATAGCCTTAGTAACAGATAAGTACTACTGGCCAAAGATGAAGCAAGATATCACCAGGTTTGTGGAAAGGTGTCAAATTTGTCAAGTAGCCAAAGGGCACTCCCGGAACACCGGTTTGTACATACCATTGCTAGTACCAGTAGGACAATGGATAGACTTGAGTATGGATTTTGTATTGGGACTGCCACATACACAGTGAGGTAATGACTCTATCTTTGTAGTTGTGGATAGACTCTCAAAAATGGCCCATTTAATTGCTTGTAAAAACACTAGTGATGCTACTAGGGTGGCCGAGTTATTCTTTTCTAAAATAGTGAGATTGCATGGGGTTCTAAAAATAATCACCTCTGATAGGGATACTAAGTTCCTGAGTCATTTTTGGAGGACCTTATAGAAGAAGACGGGGACAAAGTTATAGTTTAGTAGTGCTTATTATCCACAAACTGATGGGAAAATAGAAGTGGTCAATCGAAGTTTGGGTAATTTGTTGCGATGCGTTGTTGGAGGGAATCCCAAACAATGAGATTTGGCATTGCCCCAGGCACAATTTGCTTATAAGCTCTGTGAACACGCCAACTGGTAAGTCACCATTTCAAGTTGTTTATGGTCAAAACCCTCAGGGTGTTCTCGATTTGGTGCAACTTCTCTTGGGTGATAGAGTCAGTGATGATGGAGAAGCCTTTCCTGAACACCTCTTCCATCTACAGGGAGATGTAAGACAAAAGTTACAAGACAACAACGAGTGGTACAAAGCTTCTACATATGCTACTAGAAGGTATCATGTTTTGAGTGCAGGTGACCTATTGATGGTTTATATACGCAAGGAGAGGTTTCCTACCGGGAATTATCACAAATTAAAATATAAGAAAATTGGTCCCTGCAAGATTCTAAAGAAGATTAATGATAATGCATATGAGGTATAGATCCCCAGTGGTCTTGATATTTATCCTGTGTTTAATATCTCTGATTTGTATACTTTCCATGGTGATGATGCCTCTGTTGAAACTGAGGATGAGGTGGACTAGACACACACTATACCCATCAAGAAAAAGGAAAAGTTTGCACAAATTCTAGACAAGAAAAATGTTCAAACTCGCCAAGGTGACTACAACAGATATCTTGTGCAGTGGGAAAGGTTGACACCAACATATAGCACTTGGATTACAGAATGGGATTTAAACAAGCTAGATAAGCCTATATGGAAGCAATTTGAGAACCGGAACTTGCAGGAGCTACGTTCTTTTCAAGCAGGGGAGAATGATGCAGGAGCTTTCGAGGGTCATAACTTTTGACTTGGTTGTGGGTTTTTGCTCAAATTTTACAGGCAGACGCATTAGGAGGAGGTAGTTGGATTGTTGATTGAGCTCAACTCGATTGGTGACCGTTTCAACCTTTTTCTATTTAGCCTTGGATTCTATTTTGATTTCTCACTCTTTTCTCTATGTTTTTATTGATTTTATATTGTTTCTCTAGTTGATTGTTGTCCAAGTGCTAGTTTTTAATTTTTTTATTATAAGGCCCACATCTTTGGGTCTCATTTCTTCCACATATTGATATTATTGTTATAAAAGGATTTAAGCCCTTCTAAAAGCTAACTTTTGTGTTAATTAAAGACTTCTCAAATCCTTCCATCAAGTATTAGTTAACCATAATGTGATTTTATGTAAGCATTAAAAAAATCATAGCTTCAATATTCACTTGGTAAGACTCTTTATTTATTTTTCTTATTTATTCTTAGTCTTTGCTTGAGGCTAGAAGGGGCATATAGAAGTAGATTTTGAATATTCTAGATATATTAGATACCTCTCTGAAAAAAATGGAGTATAACAATAGAATCTACAATAATAGTCTATCTTATAATTGATGGTGAGAGATCACTATATATTGACTATTGATTTAATAAAGAGGGCATTATGAAATTCATTGCTATTCTAGAGGAGCCAATTTTTGATGGCTTCCAAAGCCTTTCTAATCCTTTTGGCCATAAAAGTTCTTACAATCTTGAGAAGAATATGATAGATACAAGAGAATGAAAACCTAGATCTTTCCATGCCAATCTCCCATAAGAAGACCTATATTGAATGTTATTCCTCAATACAACATTCCAAGATTCGTTACCATCAATAGATCTCACAACCAAGTTTGTACAAATCAAACATCTCACAATCTTGTACACCAATTTACCCTTGGCCTTTAGTGTCTCTAGGAAGAGAACACTCATTTATCTAAGCACAACAAGAATCAAGGGAAATTCAATCTTTTCATATAATTTCCTCAAAATCATTTTTCTAAGGAAAACCACTCGTTGACTAATTTTTCCAGCCCATTTCACGCCTTCTCAAACAACAATAACCTTATCTAATATAAATTTACTCTAGATGTCAAACCTAGATTTCTCCAAGCAAACCACCATTTAAAAATGATAATAAATACTAAACACACAAAAAATTAACAATTATTTTGTAAAGCAAGTTGAATAAACTAATGAATCTTCAATTGTAAATGAGCTTTGAACCCTTAATCTTAAATATAAATCTAATATTAATTATGTTAATAATTTTCACTAAAGTGCTAGATTGAAAAACTTCAAGATACAAAAAGGTTGTAACTCAATTAGTTTAGTACAATTGGTAAGAGCAATGGTATATTCTTTGATTATGCCATCTGCCAAGATTCAAACCCCCAAATATATGGTTAAAGGACGAGGCCGAGACACTCTCCTAAGGCCTAAGATGATGAGGTATCAACACAGTATATACTCCTTGTGTCTCAGCTAAAGAGATATTGACATATACACATGTTAGAATGAAAAGCTTCAAGACGTATATTCATTTATATAAAGCTCAGCACAATTCATAAGGGCAATGTTATATTGATTTATTATGCCATCTACTAAGATTCAACCCTCCAAAGATATCATATAAGAGATGAGGCCGAGACTCTATCCTAGGGCATAAGTTGAAGACGTGTCAACATAAATCATACTCTATGTCTCAGTTAAAGAAATATCAACATAGACTCATGCTCTCATATCAGATAACAAAACGAACTCGTAAACATTATAAAATCCTCCATATTAAAAAAAAATGGTTTATGCCAACAATTTCCAAAATCAAATCATAAGAAAACCATCTATAAGTTTGTCATTAACCATGCAAACCTTAACTATTTATCACGAGTTTGTCCCATGCCGACAATTGGGTATTCTATAACAGATGACATTTTCTTTAATACCAAAAGCTCCCAGTTTCCATATCCAGAGATATGCATCTTCTCCTCAGCAATTGTCTGCCACCCACATCAAACTCTCTCGCAGAAGAGTATTTAATTAATCATGGAGTCTCACCCATAAAGAAACTATTCAACTTGTTATCACTGAAAAGCTCAGGAAAAAAAGAAATGTGAGTTGCTACTGTAGACACAAGATGGATCCAAAAGAAGATGTTATAAAACTAGAGAAGATGCCAAAGAAAACATACATGGGTTGTCTGTGTTATGGTCACTCAGGAGGGAAAATGAAATCCCGTACATTGTACACCAGTGAGTGCAGGTCAGAAGAGAAAATCGTTGCAAAAAAAGTACTCATGAAAGAGAGAGCACCTGAAATAAGTCAGAGTTTCTTCTGTACAGAGGCAGTGGACACAGCAGATAATGCCACCTATAAATCCAAACAAATAGATGTAAAATCTATTAAAAAACATGCACGTCAAATGGGTTGAGATAAGATTTATTGTACTGTCTGAGATGAAGCAAAATATAATATATATTGTGAGATTGATGTATGGTTTCTGGCTTTCTGCTATCAGTTTGCAGAGAAAACTGTTTGATAGGTTTATGGGAAAAGACAAAGTTGCTTGACAACAGTGATGTCAGTTGTATATGATTTTTTCTGCTCTTGTTTAATTGGTTGCCTTTGGTTGCTCTTGGCATTTTTTTATTTTAGTTGGTTTGTTTTGTTATATATTCTTTTATATTCATGTAAGTATATATATATATATATAAATAGATATGCATATATTTAGTGAAGAGAGTCTTATAGTAGAGGAGGTTTTTATATTGGAGTTAGTAGTTGATCAAAATGGCACTGTCTATGGGGCAGGAAATTTGCACCTTAGTAAACAAAATATGTTGTTAACACAATATGTTAACATGTGTGTTAGTCTACTGTATTTGTTTGCAAATTACTAACACACGTTAACGCAATAGACTAACATACATGTTGTAAACATATCGTGTTAACAACATATTTTGTTTACTAAGGTTCTAATTTCCTGCCCCATAGACAGTGTCGATCAAAATGAGCTCTTTAGCCAATATGATATTGATATGCTGGTGAAGTAGTTGTAGTCTTCCAAAAGCTTATGTACTAAATTTTTTTGATAAATATTTTCTACAATGCAAAGAAAACATCAAAACATATGTTGAAGAGTTAGATTTCTACCCCTTGTTTGTTTCATATAGACAACCACATTGTTTTGGGGAATGTAATTGTTGCATGTCTACTTTTAGTGGCATCATTTTAAAAAAAATTCTAAGTTGTTGGAGCTATCTAGTTTTTCTTCACTTGTGAAATCTCTAGGCCTACTTCATATAATGAGATAAACTTATTTAATAGTCAACTCAATTCTTAAAATAGACCACCACTAGAAAAAGATGTCAACGATGTCATTTGTATATAGTTTTTTAGGTGAATAGCCTCAATTTCTTGCATTCAATATTTTACGAAAATACATTCTCTACAACATGAAAAAACCATTAAAACATATGCTTCAATTTTAGATTTCTACCACCATTTTATCTCAAATAAAAGTCTAGATTGTTAGGGTCATTGAGGTTATTGCATGTTTGATTCTAGTAGCATTATGATAAATAAATGTCCAAGTTGGTTAAGTTATCTAGTTTTCCTTCACATGTGAGATCTTTGGGGTAACTTTTTAGAACAAACTAAACTTATTTAATAGTGAACTCAAGTGTTTTATAACCTTTCTCAAACATAGGGTCAAACTTGTAGAAGTGCACAACTATTAGGATTTCAATCCAATGGTACTCTTTGTTGACTCAAAGTAGGGAATACATCTATAAAGAAGTTGTTAGTATGTCTTAATTTCAAATAAAATCCACTATTTCTTATCTAGAGTACTCATTAGATTACTTGAATTATGTATGACATTTATAGATCCCAATAAATTACTATTGTATTATTAATAGTACTCCTTAAAGAAGGACCATTAGTTGTAATAACAACTTAACATTCTCCTCTACAAGTTCAACTATTTGCTAAGGATCTTTATTAATTCAATATCACATTTATTGAGATTTGCTTAAAAAATAAAAAAGGTCTAAATTTAGACAAAAAAATATTAGTGAATTGTATTAATCCATATTGTACTTTACTAATCAATTATCAATTCAAGTTAAATTTTTTAATCGTTATTAAAAATAAAAATAAATGATCAAACTCAATTTTATTCCCAACAAATGAAATCAAAATTTCAGCACCAATTTATATTGTTAGATATATCTCTATTCAATGTGTCGTACCAAATCATCTCCAAAGCTCTCGCTTCAAATCAAATTTGTTCTTTTCTAACTTCAATAGAAATTAGAAGCGAGTAAATTGTATCTATAAAAAAGAGATAAATCAAATTAGATAGAGCTTATAAAAATTTATTGAATTACAATTATTTGATTAATTATTTCTAATATTAAATAATATTCATATTGGTCATGCACAAATATCCCAATATTAGATGCTTTGTCGTTTTAGTTGTTCAAAATAGTTTTATAATGTATATAGATTGTATTACCATAGAAGTCCCTATAAATTCTCCACCTTTTTCCAAATTGTTTGGAAGAATGGCCTACCCAATTTTTTACATGCTAACATTTTAATAAACTAATATTTCCTTTAAGATTAATGAGCCCTTAAAATATCTTTCTGTAGTTTATAACTCTACCCCGTGGGTTCCTCACATAAAATATTTATTAAAAAAAAAGACCATTACAACGATATCCCTTTTTCTTATATAGAATAATTTTAAATAAATTGATACGTCATATACTTGACACATATAATTATCTCTTAACTAATGCCTTCTCTAGGTTAGTTCTTATCCCTAGCTTACCACTTTATACCCAATTTGAGCCATTTTTATAATTCCTTATGCATGGCTTGGTTAAACTTGCAAAAATGTAAATTACTAAAAGGGTTCATGTCCATTGCATGAGAGGAAGTATATTCTCAAATTTATTTGAATAGTGTAATGGTAATAATTGGATATATCAAAGTAAATAAAATTAATTAAACTAATCATTATATACTTATTGAGATACTTAAAGAAAATAAGTGTTCATGGGTCACAATAAGTTAGTGTTTCAATAGCTAACGTGGTGTAGGGGTACCTCTTGAAGACAAGAATGGTCAATTAGATGAACTAAAGGAAGATCATAAGCTACAAGGTCATTTGATTTATGTAACATGGCCTTTGAGCTATTTGATTGTGATAGATGTGATAGGAGGATGTAAAATATGTAAAGTTGCTAATTATGCAACAAATGCAAAAAAAAGATGTAATTGTCAATAATTGACATAATGGACCTAGAAGGATAAGGATAGGTCTTGGGAGGATTTTAGGAGGTTATAAATGTCATTTGGGTCTTAAAGTGACCAAATCCAAAGTTATAAGTCATTAGGAGCTTATTTGATTAAGTTTTAAAATTTGAAAATTCAAATCCTAACGGCTAGTTATTTTAGGAGGGAAATTCATAAAAATGAGATTAATTTGTGTTTGTAATGAATCCAACTATTTTGGATCGGTTGGGAAGGTTATTGGAAGTTTATTTAAAACATGAAAATGAAGAGAAGAGGCATGGTACAGTCTGAGATCACATTTGTACGGACAACAATGTTATGAAGCAATAAAATACTAATTTCTTGCAAGTTTTGGCACTTGTTGTAATGTATTGTTGGTTCTTTCTCATTTGTATGGTGAAAGAAACACATTTTAGTCATTTCCAATCTACTTTAATCATTTTTCAATTATGATCTTCTAATTGTTTTGACTGTCCTGTACAAACACGATTTTTACATTATTTATGGATGTGAAATCATAGATCCATCCCCTTTATGTATTTAATGTCACTTGGGGATGGATCCTAAAATTGTAACATATCATTCTAAAAACTTTAATACAGGAATAAGACAGAGTTTGTAGGTGGGTGAAGTTTGAATGGCATTGAAGGGGTTGAAAGGGTTATGGAGTTTGGTGCACAGGTGTAGCAACCATCAAAGTAGCCACATGAGGTTTTTATGTTTTTAAATTTTGTTTAAGGGGAAGCCAAATTAATGGTGAATCCATAAGGAAAATTTCTAGAAGTGAGTTTTGGGGTGTTTTCAAAAAGGCCCTAGATTCTAGGGGCATTTGGAGTCCAATTTGGGGATTTCATATCTAGAAGGTTCATAGGATCAAATTTATTGAAATTTACTTGGTTTAGGGTCAAATAAGGACTGTGCTAAAAGATTTAGGGCTTGAGATTAAACTTTTCTTATAGTCCCTTTGTTAAATGGTGGTTTTACCCCTCTTAGGAAACTGTCCCAGTCAGCATTTTGAGGGATTTGGTCAAAATGACCTTGGCTCAGGATCTGAGTATGTCATGTAACTTGATAAAGGTTACTCAAATATGTAATTTTTTTTAGAGTCATTTTGGAAAGTTTTGAGAAAACTGAGAAATATAATCGTTGTTGTACTACAAGGAATTGGGAAATGCATACCTAAGAAGAGCAATTGGTCTTTGAGTGAGAAACCAGTGGAAAGTGAAACCATATATGTGGAAGATGAGATTTTTAGATCATGTTAATAACATTTTAAGGTTTGTGAACACCCACTAGAAGAGTTTGGGGTGTTGGGGTGATTGGATTGGGAGACATTTATAGGGCATGAAGCATGGTTGAATGGATAGATGTGGAGTTGTGAGAGGAAAAATTAAGATGTGGTGTATAGGGTGGTAAAAGATGTTGTAATTGACCTTTGATAGGTCTAGAGAGTGGGTTGGGGCCTCAAGTTGATCCTTGATTGAAGGAAGGAATCAAGTGTTGATACAAACAAAAGGGGGAAAGCTATCATCCTCCTAAGAAGATTACAAATCCACCACTAGCCTCTACATCATAATGTTTTCCTAGAATTAAAAATATGGTGTAGATAGTGAAAATAGAAAAAGAAGTGCAGTCTACAAAGGAGGTGTGGAAGGAGGAAATGAAGGGAAAAACCCCTAGGTGGGCATATATTTCGTTCAATGATTTGGATTGTGCTAACTTGGAGAACTCTGGTCATATCCCCCAGTGGGTTCTTTGGGACAGACATTGGAGGGAATTGACATTTGATCGACAATCTACTTGATAATATTTTTTTAGGTTTACTACACATAATTCTCTACCAGTATGAAATCATCATTTTCAAAGGGATATGGTTTTGATTTATGAAGGCTTTCTAGGGCCTTCACCGGTGAATCAACGCAAGGGCTTTCAAAAATTTTAGCGCCAACCTGTTAAACAAAGATGAACCAGAGCCCTTTGGAGCCGTATTCCCAAACCTCCCTTTGATATCTGTGATGGAACTTTGCAATCATCAACCCACTCTATTTATATTGATCCCCTTCTTAAGACTAACAAACCTCGGCCTGGTATTGCTATGACAACTTCTGCAAATGATGGGGTTAATCCTTTCTTTCTCCCATCTTATGTCACTTGGCCCAAGAATACCCTCTTTATAAAATCTAGTTTTATATCCTTGACAAACAATTTCCCTATTTCTAATTCTCCTTTCTCTCCATGAGCTTCCCTCAAACCAAATCTCTATTGGCAGAAACGACAATGGGCACCTGAGCTTCCTACTCATACTCGACCAATTCACGATCCTAGGATCCATGGTTTTTGAAAGGAAAGTAATTTTTGAAGGGAAACAAATGTTAGGGTAATCTTTTCAGAGTACATGATTTAGTCTACTATTACTTTTCTGCATGCATCAACCATAATTGGTAAGATCCAATCTCATGTTTCATTTCCAATTTTTTTAGCTTGGGCTGGTTTGACAGATTTATTTCTTTATGAAAAAGATTCATTGTTCTTTATTTCTATTTTTGAATCTCGCCAACAAAAGGATGTTGTGCATAAATTAAAAGGTTGGTTTTGTAAAGGGATTGATATTTTTATCCTAGCTTGGGTTCCTCACTTTAGTATTAATTTGGCCCTTCCCCTTTTCATGCCTTATTGGATTTCTCTACCAGGATTGCCTTTGGAATATAGAGATCCTCAGATTATTGAAATTTTGGCTAATAAATTAGGCCTTTTTATTAGGCATCATCTTATTCCTTTTTTCATGTGCACATTTACCTATTAGGGTTTTCTTGTTGTCTAATCATTCCAAACCCTTTCCTCGTTCAATCTCCATTTGTTCTAAATATGGGGTCTGGGGTCAACCTATTCATATTCAAGATCTGAATACTGTGGATGAGAAATCTGAAGTGGTAGGTCATTTTAATTTTCAATGTCAAGGGTCTTATGTTGTTTCAACTAAATTTTTCTCAAATTTTTCCTCAAATTTCCGCTCATGCCCTTTTTCTAGTAACTTTCAAGTCCCCCCTCCTCACACTCGACAGGTTGTTATACTAACCATATGATCACAGTTCATTCATCAAAGCCTAAGAGTCTTTAATATGTTTGTACTCTCATGGTTCTTTTCATGCGTGTTCCCAAAGTGAGCATGCACTTGTTTCAGTTTCTTTGGATTCTATTTTTGTGAACCTTGGTAATAAGCCTTCTAGTCCTTTTTTTTCTTCTGTTTCATAGGTTATTTTGTCTAATTCAAATTGTTCTTCTTCTGGTTTGCCTATGTTTGTTCTTAATTTTTACCAATCTAGTTTTACTGTGTGTCTAGGTGATTTTCACAATAATATTTTGTTTTCCTTCTTTAAGAGTATTTCTCCTCCACTTTTTCATAGCTTTGGCTCCTCTTCTTCAATCGGTCATCCATTTCTGGTCACTCATCCATCTTATTTCCCTCCTTCTCATGCAAAGTGTCCTTCTCCACATTTCAATCTCTGGATGATAGTCTTATTCATAGTCTGATTTTCAATAGTCAGCCATTGAATTTAGTGGTTATCTCTGTTTCTCGTTCTTTTGTTCCTGATGATGAGATTCAATTCATGGATCATGACTTATTAATTTATATTGCTTCAGATATAATTGATGAAATTTCAAGTGACGAGTTTCCAAATGTTTTTCCATTACAACCTTCTCTCTTCTCAGATCAATCCATAGATCATTATAATACTAGGAGTCCTTCTCACCCTACCATCAAGAAGGATTTTGATTTTTCACAAAAACTATCCTTGGGTTAATTTCCCTCAATTTCTAATACTATTTAAAATACCCCTAAGAAGATGGGGAGGAAACCCTTGTTAGCTAAAATTAAGGAGGAAATAGAAGCAGGCATCCAATCCACTATTTTGGATAAATTTTCTCCCCAAGTTAGAATGAGGAAGGCGTGCTGCTCTCCTCGACTTCCATGAAAATCATATCTTGGAATTTTAGGGGCTTGAATACCCTTGAAAAAAGGGGAAGAATCAAGAATTTCTTGGATTCTTCTGAGGTAGATATCATTTTACTTCAAGAAACATAATTGTCCCAAGACTCTTATGATAAATTTCTCCAAAAATGGTCTTGATGGGAATCTGTTCTTGTTCCCTCTTTGGGTGTTTTTCGTGGTATTATTTCTCTTTGGAATCCTAAAACAATTAGAGGTCAGTTAATGTCTTCTATTTATAATTGGCAATTATTGAAGATTGATTGGTTTGACCTTAAGTTTTCTTCTTTTCAACGTATATGGTCATACTGCTCCTCATGAGAAACTTATTCTTTAAAATACTTTTTCTAATTCCATTCATCAATATCGGGATCATAATATTATTCTTGGTGGTGACTTTAATGCTATTACTTCGTTAGATTAGAAATTGGGGGGAAATCCAACAACTCAAAGGGTCATTGATGATTTTTCCTTTTTTATTCAAGATAATTCTCTTTTGGATGTCTCTCCGAGTAATGGATCCTTCACTTGGACTAAAAGAAGGTTAGTCTCTCAAATTGCCATTAGACTAGATAGGTTTCTCATCTCTCATGAGTTTAGGCTCCTCAATTTCTCTATAACCTTTGAAATTATCTCATTTGCAGAATCAAATCATTATCATATTTCCTTAGCAATAGATAAGTTGGATAATGCACCCTCTTTTAAGCCTACATTCAAATTTGAAAGGTTGTGCTTCACACATCCTCATTTTATTTTCTTTTGAATCAATGGTGGGTTAGTACCCCCTTTTGTAAAGGTACTCGAATGTTTTAGTTTTATAAGAAATTGTAATACGTTAAATCCAAAATATTGGTTTGGAATAAAGAAGTATTTAAGAATATCTTTAATGAAAAAGTTGTGGTTGAGAAGGAACTTAAGGCTATCAGTGAGCATATTATCAAGTTCAAGTTAGACCCTTCTAGTTTTGAAAGACAAAAGCATATTCAGTCTTATTGGGAAGTAATTTGTTCTAGGGAAGAGATTTATTGGAGACAAAAATCTTGGGACTATGGTTGAAAGATGGGGATAAAAATACTAAGTATTTTCAATCTTCAGATAAGATTGAGAGAGCTTCCTCTTCTATTTTTTCTAGAAAAGCCTCTAAATTTGGTAATTGTCTTACAATTGTACAACAAATCATAGATGAAGGTGTCTGTTTCTTTAAAGACTTGTTGGCTCCCCCTATGGTTCCTGATGTTGATGATCCTAATGTGGAGGATATTTTTTAATATGTACCTAATTTAATTTCACAAGATGATAATGGTTTATTAATGCACATCTTTTCTATTGAAGAACTTCACATAGTAGTTTTTTCTATGGCCCCAGAAAAGTCTCCAGATCCAGATGGTTTCACTATTTTATTTTTTCAAAAGTGTTGGGATGTTATTAGTTTTGATCTTATATTGGCTATAGAAGTGTTAGATATTTTTCATGTAGGAACTTTGCTAAGCATCAATTCTTGACTCTATGATTCCCAAAACTTGAATCAAACACGGAAAATTCTAATTGATGAGGATTTAATCCTTCTTCTTTGAGCTCCACAGACTTAGGCAGGTGTACCTTTTAGAATTGACTACTTCTCAATAAATTTGATAGTGGATCAAGGATTTGCACTGATTTGATCCTACCTCTTACTGCAACAACTAATAACATATTCTACAAATGAATATAACCAATATTATGCAGAGCTTTACAAGCTAGACCATGAAACTGACAAGACAAAATACTAGTGAAATAAGGATTCTCATCCTTCTTCTATTCGAGTTCTAGAATCAGGAAGGATGACCTAATAATTCACTCTCTGAGAAATCAACAAAATTACTTGTATTATCCAATAAAAATGATGAACATCTATGTTCGTAAAACAAAAATATAAAAGTATTGTTTAGATTTAATATTGATGATGATAACTATTAGCCAAATCTAGACCAGTGCCTAATCCATGGGAAAGAGTCAAATGAAATATACATTCACAGAAACATCTTAATGCAAACACACATGGAACTCAGATGAAATGCCTTACAAATCACCTTCTCATTCCCATTATACCCATGTATCATATTCATATACTAATATTTAGCCCTTTGAAACTACTTGTAAGATTTACTCCCTCGTTGAAAGAAACTCAAAAACAATCTCACACTTACCTTGTAACCAGTATATTTAAAATTCCTTACAGATTAAATACACAAGAAGTTAAACAAAAATACAAGAAGACATCATGGATATGAAACAAGGACTTCCATTGTATTTTATTAAAATATCTCTGCTCAATACATTCAGAATGACAGAAAGCTTAAAACTAGACAAAATTTAGAAATGTGCCTTGCAATTGTGTATTCACCATCCTTTACAGTATAATACAACTTGCTATATATAGTATGCACTAGTCATCATGGAATACTGAAAGAAACAAGATGCAACAAGCTTCAGATGGCTAGGAAAAGCAAAAAGTGCTAAAAGACAAAAATAGTTACAATTCTAGTCGGTGGAAGGAATATACTTGAGTAGCTGATTTGCAATCATTCCTAATCCTTTGTAGTTGGCACCTTTGTCCGCAAATATTCAAGTTAACCTCTTAAATTTGTTATGAGACCTAGTGACCACTAATATGGGATAACTTACACTAGTCTTGATGATGATTACCCTCCCTATGCGCATTTTTCAAGTGCCAAGTGCCACTTTACTCCTCATATATCACATCCAAATAAATTATTGTTGGCTTCTTCTTTTTTGGTTTGGTGATGTTGTCCCAAAGTGTGACTTCATCCTGTGTTGTCCAACTAAAACCTTGTATATTATGTTTCTGCTTTATCTACCTTTTCCATTTGGCATCGGTAGTAGCCTTGACATCTATAACAAACTTTAAAAAGTATGTTTTAGCTTTGAACACTTCATCTACGACTTTATTGAATATGTCCATATCTAGGAAACTTTCCTCTCTTATGAATGCCTCTTCCTTAGGCATAAAAGTGTCAAACTCTTTTCTCCATTCCTCAACATACTTGATCTCATCATTTTCCCCTTTGATAGGAGGGATAAACCTACTAAAATCAAGGCTAAACATGATGACCCTTGCTTGAATCTCATTGGCCTTTCCCTTGAAGAAGGACAATGATGTGCTAATTTTTTCAATCATCTCCCCTATCTGGCATACTACTTCAAGGATATCTATCCTGTGAGGTTGCAATGCCTCTATCCTTTCAAATAAGGACCCCCTACCTGACCACACACCGAACAATGAGTCCATAGTTTCTATTTGTCCCTTTACATCTTTCTCTAAGTTAGGCAACTTAATATATGGCTTATGTATTGTATCCAATTTGACTTTCAAAATTTATGTCCTATGGTGCAAGATTCTCATCAATATAGCTAGGGAAAATTAATTCTTATTATTCTCTAATTTCTCTATTTTTTGTGGAAAGTCCTCAATGGTATCTGTCTACAAAGAAGCAACTTCTTTGGCTGGAGGAGGAAAAGCTTTGGGGGCCTCTTCCAATTGCTTGTTCAAAGCTTCCACTTTCCCTTGTAAAGCCTTTATTTGCATCAGACACTTCTCTTTGTCCTTTTCCACAACAATTGACTCATCAAAGAGCCTTCCATACCTTTTTGATAGTTTCTCTATTTTTGCCTCATTGAGGTGGGGAAAGTGGGTAACAACTTGGGAAATCTCAAGATCAGAAGTGTTCTAGATAGTCCAGATGATCTTGTCTCCATCCATATTCTCCTCAACACTAACCAAATATGGATTTTGTGTTCTTGGAGCTAGGGACCACATAGCCAAATTTTGGGTTCTCAGACCATATTCACATCCCCTTATCATTTCTCCAATTTGAACCTCAGAAGATAGATTAGCCTCTAGTTGCTTCCTGATTTGATCAATTATGAATGAAGAGGCTAAATCCCATCCAGGCACAAGTAACTTTCCATTCGAATTCACCAATTTCCTAGCCTCCTCTGGTGGGATGACTTCAGATTCAAGATCATAAGCTTGTAAATCTTGCAAAGCTTCACTCTACATGGTATCACCTTCTATTATTTGAAACTGAGACCTAACTTCTTGTTTCTTTCTTATGATAAGAAAGTTCTTGAACTCATCAGTTTTGATAAATGCATCATCATTTAGAAATTCTTCCTAATAGAATTCTCTTTCATCCTAGCACATTTGGAGGGGAAATTCAACTTCCTCTTGGATGTTTTTTTCCTTTTTCTTTCCCTCTCTGATTTCCTTCCTTAGTTGGTGATGATACTACCTATCACCAGCGATCAGGGAACTTATTTTGTCTTTCTTTTTCCCTTGTGTCTCTATCTGAGAGGGATCTCCCTGTTCTATTCTTTTTTTCTCCCTTGAAGGCTCACTTGTTTCCTCAGTTTCATGAGCCTCAATGTCATGAGCCTCTGTTTCACGAGCCTCTGTGTCATGAGACTCTATGATTTTCTAAACACCAGGTGACACATCTATTTGAGGTGAATTTTAAATCATGTATCCTCCCTCACTATCTTCCTCATACTTTGGGGATGAATGCTTTTTAGGTCCCCTTTGTTTCTCCTCTATTTGATTCTCTAGCTGATTATATAAGGTGTGATACATTTATATCATCTTTTTTATTCTAGTCATATAGGTCAATCATGGGAAGAAACCTCCAAAAGGAATCCCTTTTTTTGTCATCTCTTGCTCCAAATATATTAGGTCTTGGTATTTTGCAGCTCTTCTTGTTTCCTCTTCATCGTTATAGATGTTTCTGATTACATCTTCCTCATCACACTTTTCATGTTCTCTGGTGGCAGTGACACTTGGGGTTAACAGTTTCTTGGCATTTTTTATGAAGCCTTTGGGATCTACATATCTGTACAAGACCATGCTCATCTTGCATTGCCTTAACCACTTGTTTACTACATCCATGACCCTTTTCCCAATGGTCAAATCAACAACACTAAACTGTCTTGGTGTAAATGTGCCTTTTATGTGGGGGGCCAAGTGTTCTTTGTCTGTCCACATTAGCTGTCAAATAAAATCTATCCAGGAAACCCTTGGAGGCACATATCTTGGAAGTATATGTGGAGGCTGAGAACATCCATAAACCCTATTAGTGTGTAGGTCTTTTCACAATAAAAACCACCCCAATTGTGATCTCTTGGCCACTTGTCCACATATTCACAAGGTCTTAGAATTCTAAGCACCTTTACTGTCACCCTGATTACATTAACACCCAAAAAATTTAAAATTTGATGTACAACACAATTCTGAAAACCACATTTTTTGTTTTCATTGGAGGTATAATTCCAAACCCTGATCCAGAATTGAACGGGTTTTGCAGGCCTTGGAAGTGTGTCCTGGGTCTCAAATTCTCAATATCCATGTTATTTATATTAAAGAATAGAATCAAATGCATTAGAATTGAATAATGCATGCATTTAGGGTTAGTCTTCTTCTGGATACTTATGAGGCCCTCATGCATCCTATCAATAACATACTAAATATAGTCAAAATTAGTATTAATGTGGGAGTTCTGGATATCCAGGATGATCATCTGTAAATGTGCATGCATTTTCTCAATATGTTCATCAATCCCCAATACTCTACACAACCTATAAGCTATATACTTCATGTAGAAGCTTAAATCCTAGAATTCACATGGCGAACCTTTAGAAATTGGCATTGGGGCTATATAATTTCTATTTGACCTAGGCACATGAGACTGGATCAAATTCTTAACAACATTGACCTCTCAGGTATATTTTTTTTCAATTTGGTCAGGTCAATCTCTATAGAAGAGGCATGGTATATACCAAAGGCTTTCATAAAAGAAGGCCTATCCAAGGTGACTAGGGTTATTTCATCATGTTTTCTGATAGTTTTAGAAACAGTGTCATATCTTTTAGCCAATTCAACTAGCAAGTCTGCATCTAGATAGACATCTGGGGCTATTAACTATTAGAATAACTGAGAGGGGGGGATGAATCAGTGGCTTCAAAAATATTCCAATAAATTAACCCAAAAACTTATTACCACAATATAAGCCTCTAGTTATCTTCAATCCTACAAGATGAATGCCTAGAAATAATCTTATCAAATAACTATTGCTTGCAGTTCACTATAAAACCTTATTCTTAATCTTTACTGATTAGAAGTCTTTCATTTACCGAAATACAATTATTACTTAGTGTATACTGATCAATCAAGATTAGTTATGCGTAATACAAAATAATAAAGTAATGACTCATAAACACATTGACACATGCATTTTTAACGTGGAAACCCTGTTAAGGGAAAAACCACTTGGGACTGGTAACCCAAATTTTCACTCTTCTAAAGTGAGCTCGATGAAGAGCCAACCCTGTTAAAGGTTACAAACACACTGTTAGGTGTGACCTTGTTAGAGGATTTAAATAGAATAGTTTGTCACTTGATATATAGCATCTCTATGCTATCTTTATGACCAAACCCTGTGTAGTTTGTCACTTGATATATGACATCTCTATGCTGTCTTCATGACCAAACCTTTTGATACTCCTTAGGATGTTTCTCAATATATAAAGGATTGTTAATTCCTTCTTGGTTAAGAGACTTTATGATCCAATGGTTAAATTGAAACAATAAATAATATGTTCACATCTACAACTATACTTTGCAAATTTTCAGATCTATTGTAAGCTCATAATAACTTTATGATCAATGTATCTTTTCAATACCTTTTCTCCACTTATTTCTACTCAGTGATGTTGTGCTTCTCTATTTCTCAGTGTTTGCATAAATATAGCTCTATTGTTTAGCTCGATTGATCAAGACTGTATGAAGTTATTCTTCACCAGTATACCTTCAACATCTTCTTTTCTATTCACCCCTAATTCATAATGAATTAGATTGTCTCTTTATAGAAATTATTTCACCGTTTGTCAGTCCTTGACTTTCTTGTTCTTGGTGTGATCCATAATTCTAGCCAATCTTTCTTTAAAACTATACTTCTGTTTTATACCATAGATTTTTCTTAGATAACTAGAATAAAATAGCTTTTAAACCTCTCGCTTATCTCTGGCTTTTAAATTTTTGATGAAAACAATATTAACAACCAATTAAATCCTTATTTATCTCTTTCTAGCTAAGTCTTTTTTCATTTATGAACTTCAGTTCTTTTGGGTGTTTAACTCCTTGTTAGCTCGGTCAACACTTTTGTTCTCCTCAGGCATCTCTATCGGGGTTGTCTGTCCATTGGGTTATGCTATGATTCTTATCATCGGTTATTCTTTCTCGGGTTTCTTGCTTGGGTACCACTGTGTCTTTCCTCTTGGGGTTCTCTATTCATCGGGGTGCACTGACCGTTGGTGTTTGTTGTCACTTAGTGCATACTAAACTTTTATGCATGACTGAAAGCATAACCTTTGTCTCTCTGGTTCTCTAAATTCTTTAACACTATGTATATAACCAATAAGGTTATACCAAGTTGACATCAATGAAAAGACAATACTTTAACTAATTTAATGTCTTGCATTAACTTTCTATCTGCATCTTGGTGATCATCAACTTAACATCTTAAAACATTCAATCAGTTATAGTTCATCAATCTCTCCCTTTTGTATTGATGGAAACACACTACATTATCACTCTATATTATTAGAAATACAATATGAAATATATCATTTGTAGTTCATCAATATACCAATCTTATTGTTCTATAACATACAAATTTCTGGCTCTCGGTAAGCTCATATAGCTTAGATTTGTTTCTTGCATAGTACTTTCTTCAATCTTCATTACCTTCACTGGATAGATGTAGAAACTTCTAATTCTATCTCTCCCTTTGACTATTCCTCTTCTTAATCATCTCTTTTTCTTTTGATAGAAATATAGAGTACTCTCTCCCTTAATTCATTTCTTCCTTAAGTCATCTCTCCCTCATGATACTTCTCTCCCTTTTGATATTCTCTCCCTTACAGGTTACATCTCTCTTAAGTAATCTTAAGTCATATGATGGATATTTAATATGTAATCTCTTCTATTTGGATATTCTCTCCCTTTGACAACAATGCCAAAGTATATCCTTTCTCCTTTTTATAATATACTCCTTGAATTTCCCTATCCATCAGCAATACAATGACTCTGGTGTTCAGTGCAGATATGTACCTTTCTGTGTACTGTTGTATATTTTTCATCCATTTATTTGCTTGCATCAACATGAATGATCTTCTAATTATGTGTGGGCTGATGCAGCCTCCTAGTCAACTTACTGACCAGTAGACAAGGGTTAGACCCCTAGTCTCTTTCTCAGGTACTCAAATGTATCTTTAGGCAATGGCTTTGTGAATATGTCAACTAATTGTTCCTTTGATTGAACAAATTCTAGTATCATCTCTTTCTCTTGCATTAGTTATCTTAAGTAATGATATTTGATAACAATATGCTTTGTCTTAGCATGCATGACTAGATTCTTAGAAATGTTTATTGCACTAGTATTGTCACAATAGATAATCACTAGTTCAAGAATTTTCATATTCATACCTTCCAGTAACTGTTTGATCCATGCAATGTTAGAGAAATTTGCAGCAGCAGCCATATATTCTTCTTCTGTAGTAAATTGTGAGATGCATCCTTGCTTCTTGCTTATCCATGTGACAAGTCCATCACCCCCATGAAGAATGCTCCTCCAGTTGTGCTCTTTCTATCATCTAATTTTCCAGCCCAATCAGCAACTGTATAGACTTGAAGCTCAAATTTGTCTTCTATATTATACCATAAGCCATCATCTTTGGTGTTCTTTAGATATCTCAAAATTCTCTTGAAAGCAGTCATGTGTGATTATTTGGGATTAGCAGAGAATCTTGAAACTATTCCAACTGCATGTGCTATATCTGGTCTAGTATGAACAACATGCATTATTTTTCCAATCATTGATCTATACAAGGTCTGATTTACCTCATTTGATTTGTCTTCTTTTGTCATATTGCATTCAGTTGCCATAGGTTTTCCAACTGGTTTGGAATCTTCCATCTTGAATATCTTTAGCACCTACTTGATGTATTTGGATTGTGTGATATATATGACTGCATCTTGTTGAAGAATCTATAGACCAAGAAAGAATTTGATCTCCCAAACATCGACATCTCAAACTCTTTGCTCATTTCAATAGCAAAATATTTACATAACATATCATTACCCCCAAATATGATATCATCAACAAATATTTCAGCAATCAAAATGTTTTCATTGGTATCTTCTTTTAAATACATATTTGTATTTTCACTTGTTCTTACAAATCATATGCTTATGAGGTAGGAGTGAAGAATTTCATACCAGGCTCTAGGTGCTTGTTTTGATCCATACAAGACTTTGTGTAATCTACATACCATTTTTGTCCTGTCTGGATCAACAAACCCTTCTGTTTGTTCAATGTATACCTCTTCTTCTAGTATTCCATTTAGGAATGTAGATTTGACATCCATTTGATATACCTTGAATCCTTTGAATGCAACATAAGAAAGTAAAATTCTTACTCCTTCTAGTCTAGCAACGGGTAAAAAGGTTTCACCATAGTCAATACCTTCTTCTTGTGGATACCCCTTGCATACTAACCTTTCTTTGTTCCTTTTGACTTCTCCATTCTCATTCAACTTGTTTCTGAATATCCATTTGGTACCAATGACATTCTTCTCATCTGGTCTTAGTACTAATGTCCATGTTCTTCTCTTCTCAATCTATTCTATCTCTTCATTCATAGCACTGACCCATTCTTCATTTTCAAGTGCAGTATTAACATATTTAGGCTCAAAATCACAAATTAAACATCTAGTGTTTAGTGAAGTACTTCTTATTCTCATTCCATCCTTCTTGTCTCCTATGGTATGGTTCTATGGATGATGTCTTCTGACATAATTGGCAAGTATCGGTTCAACTCTTTGTTCATCATTATGATCATCATCTTGACCTTAATTCTGATCTCCATCGCTCGGAACATCATTTAGAATATTTTCCTAATTTTTAGTATTTGTAGCCTGATGCTCTGGTGCAATGTTCTATTGATCGGGAGTGATACACTATTGCTCGGGAGAAATACACTATTGCTCAAGTAGATTTTTAGGTTCTTCAGTGTAAACAAACCTGTTGTAGTCTTCTGGTTCTTTTCTTCTTACCTCATCATTTTTCTCTGCGTATTCATCTATTCTAGTATTTGCACTTTCAATGATTTTGTTAGAGGACTTGTTAAGACATTTATAAGCCTTTCTCTTGGTGGAATACCCTAGAAAGATACCTTCAACACTTTTGGAGTCAAGTTTCCATTTCTACCATCTTTCAAAATATAACATTAACTACCAAAAATTCTGAAGTAACTTACATTGGGTGTGTATCCATACCATAGCTCATAGGGTGTCCTCTTGGTGTCTTTCTTCAATTGTACTATATTCAATGTGTAGACATCAGTACTAACAACTTCTCTCTAGAATTTCTAAGTGATGCTTTTCTCTATCATCAGTGTTCTTGCACAATCAAAAATGGATATGTTTCTTCTTCAACAATCCTATTTTGTTGTGGTGTTCTTGGTGCAGAAACATGTCTTTTAATTCTATGTTCATTGAAAAAGTTAGTGAATTCATCATAAACAAATTATCCTCCTCTATTTGATCTTAAGCATTTCAATTCCTTACCACTTTGTTTTTCTACCATAGCTTTATACCATTTAAACATCTTGAATGCTTCTAATTTTTCTTTTAAGAACATAACTGTCATCATTCTAGAATAATCATCAACAAAGAGAATTAAATATATATCACCATAGTAACTCTTTGTTCTCATTGGTCCACATAGATCAGTATGGACTAGTTCTAGAATAGCATTAGATGTATGAGTTTTTCTCTTGAAACTAGACTTTGTCATCTTAACTTTTTGACAATTCTTACACATGATATGCTTAGGCTCTGACATGCTAATTGGTAAGCCTCTTACTTTCCTTTTATTTCTTATCTTAATCTTGTTGTCAAAATTCACATGACATAATCTTTTATGCCACAACCATATGTCTTCATTTCTATCCATTAAACAAGTGGTATTTATATCATCAAGATAGAATAGGTCACCTTTTGTCTGTTCACCAGTTCTGATCAACCTTCATCATTTATTGAAGATCTTTGCCTTCTTATTTTCAAATGCTACTCAGTGACCTATGTTATTCAGCTATGAAACACTCAATAGATTATAGTTATGTCCTTTTACCCAGTATGCATTTTCACATTTGATCAAGTTATTCAACATTATGGTTCCTTTAGCTTCAACTGGACAAGGTGTGCCATTATCCATTCTTACTGATTCACCATTATAGTACTCAAAAGTTTCAAACTTTTCTATATCACCAGTCATGTGGTGAGTGCACCCACTATCTATAATCCAATTCTTACTAACCTTAGATATGAGTGCAGTCTCTACATACCTTTCTTCTTCATCTGAATCATCCTTCATGGCCAAAAATACCATCTCAATGTCTTTATCAGATTCAGTGTCAGTGTCTCCAACTCTTTTCTCAGCTAGGTAAAAAGATTTCTTCCCTTTTTCCTTGTAGTCTTAGGTATCTCTTTTGTCATATTTTTGGTTTCTTTGGTAATCTCTATTATCACTTCTATCAAACTTCTTTTCATATGATCTATCATTACTTTTGTCATCTTTTCTTTTTTTAGGACATTAAGTAGCAAAGTGTCCAATCTCTTTACAATTAAAACATTCAAGTGGTAATTTACCTTTGTATCTACCTTTGCCTCTCTGCAATATTCTAGCCATTAGTGCTTCAATCACATCAAGATCTTGGTCATCACTATCACTTTCACTATCATTTCTCATAGTGTGTTTATGACTTGAATTACTTATTTTTAAAGAAGATTTGAATGCAGACTCAATAGATGGTAAGACGCTATTATCAAAGTTATTCATCTCAAATTAAATTATTCTACAAACCAAGCTATCTAGAGTGACATTATTGCTTTCTACTACTCTCATTTCTTGTATAGAAGATACTCTAATAGAATATATAGGCAGTAAGGTTCTTCGGATTTTACTTACCACTATTTCTTCTTCAAGTATGCCTCCAACTCCTTGGATAGAATTGAATACTTCTTTTATTATGCAGCTGTACTAAGTGATATTTTATCCTTCTCTCATTCTTAGGTCATAAAATTTACCTCTTACGCTTTCTACCTTAGCTCTTAGTACATTAGCATCTCTTCCATGTACTAGCTTCAATTTGTCCCACATTTTCTTTGTAGAGGTGTAGGTTTTGACATCTTCAAATTCAGCATCGGAGAGTGAGGAAGGAAGTTCTATCTTCGTAGAATTATGCTCATGCTTTTCTCTTAATTTATCAAGAATGTGAGGTCCTATAGGCAACAAAGATTCAGTATCCAAGTATTGAGTAACATCATTTCCAATACCCGATAGGTGGAGTCTTATCCTGCTTTGCCATGATGCAGAGTTGTCCTTTTTCAACTTTAGCACATCTCATTTTCTCATGTTGTGATATTTTTCTTAGGTCTTGAAACCTTCCTTCTAAGCACACAAAGTCTTATACCAATTGTTAGAATAATTGAGAGGGGAGGGGGGTGAATCAGTGGCCTCAAAAATATTCCAATAGATTAACCCAAAAAATTATTACCACAAGAGAAGCCTCTAGTTATCTTCAGTCCTACAAGATGAATGCCTTGAAATAATCTTATTAAATAACTACTACTCGCAGTTCACTGTAAAACCTTATTCTTAATCTTTACCAATTAGCAGTCTTTCATTTACTGAAATACAGTAAATTACTTAGTGTATACCGATCAATCCAGATTAGTTATGTGTAATGCAAAACACTAAAGTAATGAATCATAAACACATTGACACATGAATTTTTAATGTGGAAACCCTATTAAGGGAAAAACCACTTGGGATCGGTAACCCAAAATTTTCACTCTTCTAAACTATTTTCACTCTTCTGAACTGAGCTCGGTGAAGAGCCAACCCTGTTAAAGGTTACAAACACACTGTTAGGTGTGACCTTGTTAGAAGATTTAAATATAATAGTTTGTCACTTGATTTCTGTCATCTCTATGCTATCTTTATGATGAAACCCTATATAGTTTGTCACTTCATATCTCGCATCTCTATGCTATCTTCATGACCAAACCTTTTGATACTCCTTAGGATGTATCTCAATATATAAAGGATTGTTAAGTCTTGATCAGTTAAGATACTTTCTGATCCAATGGTTAAATTGAAACAGTAAATAATATGTTCACATATACAACTATAATTTGCATATTTTTAGATCTATTGTAAGCTCATAATACCTTTCTAATCAATGTATCTTTTCAATACCTTTGCTCCACTTATTTATGCTCGGTGATGCTATGCTTGTCTATTGCTCGGTGTTCGCATAAATATACATCTATTCTTTAGCTTGATTGATTAGGACTGTATGAAGTTTTTCTTCACCAATATACCTTCAACATCTTCTTCTCTATTTACCTCTAATTCATAATGAATTAGATTGTCTCTTTATAGACATGATTTTACCATTTCTCAGTCCTTGAATTTCTTGTTCTTGGCGTGATCCGCAATTCTAGCCAATCTTGCTTTAAAACTATACTTCAGTTTTACCCTGTAGATTTCTCTTGGACAACTGGAATAAAATAGCTTTAAAACTCTTGCTCATCTCTGGCTTTTAACTTGTCGATGAAAAAAATATTAACAACTAGTTAACTCCTTCTTTAGATCTTGCTAGCTACATCTTTTGTCATTTCTAAACTTCAGTTCTTTTCGGTGTTTAACTCCTTGTTAGCTCGGTCAACACTTCTATTCTCCTTGGGCATCTCCGTCGGGGTTGTCTATCCACCGAGGTTGTCTGTCTATCAGGCTATACTATGATTCTACTCGTCGATAATACTTGCTCGGGTTTCCTTCTTGGGTATCACTTTGACTTTCCTCCCAGGGTTCTCTATCCGTCGGGGTGCACTAACCGTCAGTGTTTGTTGTCACTTAGTGCATACTAAACTTTTATGCATTACTGAAAGCATAACCTTTATCTCTCAGGTTCTCTGAAGTCTTTTACACTATGTATATAACCAATCAGATTATATCAAGTTGATAATAATGAAAATATAATATATTAACTAATTTAATGTCTTGCATTAACTTTCTACAGCTTGGTGATCATCAACTTAACATCTTCAAGCATTCAATCAGTTATAGTTTATCATTAACTTGGCTAAACCTAATGTCTAGGAGTTTGACACAAGGATTTTCCTATCCTTATTACTGTAAAAGTAATTAGATAAGTGATAACCAAAGTATCCAGGAGTGATGGTATCCCTACAATTTGACATGTAATCAGAGAAGTATTCATCATTTAACTTTTTATTTTGGTTGGTTCTAGGAAGCAGAGCAACAAACTCATCTGAATAATTTCTCTTCCCATTTTGTTCTTCTTCTACATCCTTGCCTTCACCACTGAATGAAGCCTTGCTTGATTCTTCTTGACTAATATTTATTGTTTCTGAATTGTTCTTCTCTTTAAAACAAGCTTCTCTCAATTGCTCTGAAACTTATGCAATTTTCACTTTGTTTCTCTAAAAACTTTGCTAAGAAGAATGTACAAGTATTATGCCCATTTATCCTTGAATCATCAATGCATCAGTCTAGTCGAGAACCTAGAAACCATTTCTCAATCAATTCTGCAATAACCCTACATGTATTGACATCAATTTTCTCCTAGTTGTGGCACTTGAGGTTGATAGGTAATTGAATTTGAATGCTTGGCTGGAAAAAGTCATGAGTGTTTTTTGGCTTTAAAACCTTACTTTATGTTAAAACGCTCAAGACAACATCTAATTGGCCTTCTTTTTTTACTTTTTATAGCTCAACAAATTACTTGTACTTTTTTAGGATCTCCAATATTTATTAACCCTTCTTTTTATATTGTTTCCTTGGAATGACGCGCAAAAAGGATATTTAGGATTTTACTACACTGAGCTCTACCATAGTCTATCTGGAGATTACATGACTACACTATCTCCAAGTCTTTGAATGTTTACTCTAACCTAGGTTACATTATGAGATCCAACACCATCTATAGATCTCTTACTTCATCAAGGGTCCACGCTAAGTCACTGAAATATTTACATAACCTTGACTTCATTTTGAGATTCAGCACTTGCCACACATTTTAACTTTACCTTACCTCTGGTTAACTTCTTAACACTGAGTAAATAATTTCATCTTATCTTTGAATCTTGAAATATAAATTTACTTGACTTTACCCCAACCACATATTCATCTAAAGATTTAAAGATGAAGGAAAGGACAAGTTGTTGACTAAAAATCTTAACTCAAGTCTCATCTGAAGATCTAGCACTAGTCATTCATCTAGGATGAGATAAGTGATCCTCGCTAAGTCTCTGAGATTTTAAGTTAACCGTAGGTCCATTCATAGATTCAAAAACAAGGTGAAAGGATAACTTTGTTCTAACTCTGAGTCTATCTGGAGATTCAGAGACAACTAAGATATCTAAATCGATGAATGATTTGACTAACTCAAGTTCTAGTCAAAGATCATAGGCACACCACAAGATGAGATTACACAACAAGGAAATATCTAAGTCACTGAATGCATTACTTAACCTTGAATCTATTTGGAGATTATGCGCCAGCCACACAATGAGATCTTGATCTACGTCTTGTGTTGAATATCTAAATCATTCTATACTTGATCAATTTATCTAGAGATTACGCAGAAACCCTTGATTCTCACCTTGATCCAACTGTTTGTACTGAATCTTGAGGATATTTTTATTAATTGCACTTCCATTCTGAGATAACGTGACCAAGTTACCTCTAAATCTCACAATAAAATTTACTAGACTTGGATCCAACCACAGGCTCATCTAGATATTAAGAGATAACTGAAACTCCAAGACACTGAAAGATTTACTAACTCTAGAGTTAAATGGGATATTACATGTTGAACACACAATCAAAAAAAGGATAGAACAAGATCGAAGTCTCTCTCTTGATTGCTGACTAAAATATTAACCTTGGCTATTATTTGGAGATCACGTTCTAGCCGCTCATATGAAATGAGATCAACGATCCTTGCTAAGTCTCAAAAAAAATCACTTAACTCTGATTTCATCTGGAGATCTAGCGACAAATAAAAAGATAACTCTATCCTGATCTTGGACTAGATTACAAGATCATGAGATAAAGGCTATCTCGCAATCACTAAATGATATGTCTAACCTAAGTTAAGTCATGAGATCTAGCACTAGCCACATGATGAAAACTACATCCACAGTCCTCGCTGAATCTCACATTTTTTGAGCTTTTTTTTCTCTTTGTCTAGTGATCACGTGCCAACCAGATGATGAAAACAAGATCGACTACCTACGCTTAATTTGTGAATCCATAAGAGCATATTCCTTTCTTTCTGAGATTAAGAGATAAAATCTTGCACCAAGTCTCCAAACCATAAAAAATATTTGGTCTTGATGATGAGATTAGGAGATAAAGGCAAGGATAAAAAGGCACATGACTTAAAAACACTTAAGTTACTTGACAAAAGTAACTTTAAAATAGAACAAGGTCACAAGGGGCTAGGGTTTTTTCATGGTAAATACAAAAAAGGGCTTAGGGATTAAGGTTTTCATTCGATTTCAATACCCCATTGCTTTGGGAAACATACACTTTTAGAAAAATCTAAGAGCACATTTGAAGACACTTTGAAATTAAGGCACAAATCACCACTGGGAACCAAAATTTTAGTATGACTTAGAAAAATTAGAAATAGACCCAACAGTGGCTCTATCTGAGGATTCTTGAATGCAATTTCATAGAAAGAATTACAGATCTCTAGGAGGTAGACCACAACTACACTAACCTACTACAGAACAAACACACAACTTAGAAAGAAACACATAACAGAAAGCAAACACACTTGTACATACAATACAAGACTAATGTGCATGGAAAGAAGAGTTAATTGAAGAAAGGTTTTAAGAATTGTCCATGCACTGGAAATTCAAACACCTTACCATCCATATTCTTTAGAAGATATGAATCATTTCCAAAAACTTGGTGAATAATAAAGGGGCCCAACCACAAGGACTATAACTTTTTGTATTTTCCCTTTTCTTCAGCCCTTGCATTCCATTGAAGAACCATATCACCAGGCTGGAAATTTCTATCATTTTCTCTTTTATCAAAAATGTATTTCATTTTTTTCTGCAATTTAATATTTTGTCTTTGACTGTCTCTTCTCACTTCATCCAATTCCACCAGCTGAACCATTCTATCCTGCATAGGCTCAGGAACTTCTAAACCCTCATCTTGGATGAATTTATAAATAGGGATAAAGTTGTTCATAGGAATTCCAGACTGAATACCATATACTAATTCAAAAGGAAATTTTATTGTAGCCATTTTCACAGTAATTTTGTTTTCCCATAAGGCAAGCTTCAATTTTGCATGTCATGTCCTTTTTTTTGTTTTCTAGGGTCTTTTTCAAAATTTGCAGAACACTTTTGTTACTAGATTCTTCTTTTCCATTGGCTTGTGGGTGGTAAGGGGATGAATACAAAATAACAATTCCCATGTCAGAACATAAATCAACAAATTCTTCTTATCTAAAGCACATGGCATTATCCATTACTAGTTTAATAGGAACACCAAACCTAGTAATCACATTTTTTGTCAGAAAGTCGATGACCACTGTGCTTGTAGCCTTCTTAGTTGGAATTTCTTCAACCCACTTAGTAAAGTAATCACTAACAACTAAAATACATCTATGTCCCCCACTTGATTTCTCAACAAACTCTCTAATGAAGTCCATCCCCTACATGGCAAAAGGTGCTTCTGCAACTACATGATTTAGAAATAGAGCGCCTGAGAACTTCAGTTTACTAGAGAACCTTTGACATGGTTCACATTTCCTGAAAAAAGAATGGACGTCTTTAAACAAATAGGGCCAATAGTATCCAGGCCTTAAGATTTTATGAGTTATTTCTCAGGCTGAGTAGTGTCTTCCACATATCCCAGAATTCATTTCTCTCAAAACCTTTTTCAGATTGTCATTTGTCTAGACACAATAATAATATTTCATCCCTATTTTTCTAGTACAAGTCACCCTACAATAGTACATATCTCTGACCTTGTAATCTCAAGATTCTCCTTTGGTTGTCGCTCAAACTCTCTAGGCAACTTGTACTTTTAACAAAATAAATTATGTTAGTATACCACGGCTGCATTTAAATGCTTGTAACCATTTTTACATAGCTATTAACATTATTCACTTGGAATAGATCAAAATTCTCTTCTGTCATTAACTTAGCTATTCCTAATCCCCTTATCAGCTTAGTAATAT
Source organism: Thuja plicata (assembly GCA_018584345.1). Taxonomy (NCBI): domain Eukaryota; kingdom Viridiplantae; phylum Streptophyta; class Pinopsida; order Cupressales; family Cupressaceae; genus Thuja; species Thuja plicata. The sequence continues at coordinate 1,012,999 of MU225973.1, read as the reverse complement.
GGATTTCCAAGTTAAACTCTTGAATCTTATTGATCCATTTACATCTTTTGCCTGTTACTTCACTTTGGACCAAGATAGCTTTTACTATAGCATGGGGAACATATGCATTGACTTTAGCATGCACTAGATATGGTCTAAATGCCTTAACTACTTTCACCAAGGAACAAGACATCTTTTCCATCAATTGATAATTCAACTCAGCTGATTGTAGTGACTTACTAAAGAATTCTATAGGGTGCTCAATTCCCTCCTCATCTTTTTGCAATAGCACTGCTGCAATAGCGTGAAAAGATGCAAATGCAAACAGATAAAAAGGTTTAACATAATTAGGAGAACTTAGAACATGGGATTCTTGAATTGATTGTTTATTTTTTTCAAAATCTTCTTGTGCCTCCTAGTTCCACTCAAACTTTACATCCTTCTTCAATAGTTTGACTAGCTCTGCAAAGTTGGTAACAAATCTCCTAAGAAAATTAATTTGTCCCAGGAATGACTGCACACCTTTGAGGTTTTTAGGATCAAGTACCTTCTGAATATCTTCAACTCTTTCTGGGTCTATTCTTACCCCTTCCTTGATACTATATGGCACAAGAGATTTCCTTCTGTAACAACAAATTGACATTTTCTTGGGTTTAGTGATATACCATATTCCATTTCTTTGACTACAGCCTTCTCCAAGTGGCTACAATAATCTTTTTCTCTCTTTGAGAAGGTATTCAAATCATCTTGGTAAACTAACATGAGGATATCTATGAGATCATTAAAAGCCACATCCATTGCTCTCTAAAAAGGAGCACCAACTTTTTTTAGACCAAAAAGCATACGGGCATACGCATAAGTTCCCCAAGGAGTAGTAAATGTTGTCTTAAATTGTTTAAATTCCTTGACAAGCACCTGTTTATACCCAAAGAACCCATCCATCATAGATAATAGATCATATCCAGTGACCTTATGCAACATAGCTTCCATATTAGGTAATCCATAATTGTCTTTTAATGAAGCTACATTCAGGTTCCTGAAATCAACACATAATCTTATGTCCCCATTATTTTTTCTTACTGGGACCAAATTTGAAACCCATGGTGAATGTCTTATGGGATGAATTATGCCTTCATCCCTTGATTTCATCAACTCCATTTGCATCTTAGTAGCCAATAATGGATTGATAGGCCTCTATTTCTACCTAAATGGTTTTAGATCTTCTTTCAGTGGGATGTCATGCTGGAATAGGTCCTCTCTATAGGCTTTGAGATCTTCATAGGACCAAGCAAAAACATGCTTATAACTTTTCAGCAATTTTATCAAATTCATCCTCACATTCCTATCTAGCTTTTTTCCAATGTAAACCAATTGAGGGGATGTCTCTGATCCTAGATTTACTTCCTCCAAATCTCCCACCTTGGCATTGGACTTATGTGACATGTAGTTATTGAAAGGAAACTAAGTGTGTGGAAAACAGTTCCCTACGCTAAACTCCCGAGAAGAGGATCATGCAAATTCATATTTAACCCTTAGCAATTACAGAATGATAATACAATAACATGCATACATAGAAAAATGAGAATGACACAATGATTTACCCTAGAGAAAACCTTTCGGTAAAAAACCTCAGCACTCCAAAACCTACACAATGTATTAATCAAAACGATTACTTTTTACAATACACTTGCAATGCAAGTTCTTTGAGGAGATAATCAACACTTGAAGACAAATTCGGCAGCATAAAAATGTTCCAACAATACACTAACTTCTTTCTCAGATTCACAACCCTAAAAAATGCTTATATCATGCGCTTCCCTTTTTAGGGAAACTTCCAAAGACAATCGTATTAGGGTTTTACCATTCTTTGAGAAAATAGGAACCCAAGAACAGTGTATAGTACTCAACATGATCAGTTGCCACATGTCTTGTATATCTTCACCCATCATCAAATCTTCCACAATTACCTCTTATAAATATTAATGAATGTCATAGGAATCCATCATAACCGTTTCAGTCATGATTACCTTACACATTGTCCAAAGTGCCAACATTTGGAAAATATCAAATGTAAGGAAATATAAAAGGTTGAGACACCTTATTCCTAACATTCTCCCACTTGTCAAACACCTTGTAAGAGCCAAAGGAAATAACAGGATTTAATTTCTATAGGCTGAGAGGCCCATAGACTCCGAATACCATCTGAACTTTGCTGTGCCCATAGGTTTTGTCAATGCATCCACAACATTCTTTACTATATCTACCTTCTCCAAACTTACCTTTCCATCCTCTACCATATCTCTCACAAAGTGAAACTTCACATCAATGTGCTTTGTTCTGGCATGGAAAGTTGGGTTCTTCGCATGGCAAATAGCACTTTGACTGTCGCAACAAATTGTAATTTGTCCTACATCAACACCAACATTCAAACATAGTCTCCTAAACCAAATGACTTCCTTACAAGCATGAGTAGCTGCCATGTACTCTTCTTCTATCGTGGACAAAGTGACCATGGATTGTCACTTACTCATCCAACTAATAGCACCACCAAACATAGTGAACACATAGGCACTGGTGGATTTCCTGCTATCAATTTCACCTTCCCAATCTAAATCCACAAACCCACAAATACAAACTGAATGTAGAGCTCTAGAAGAGTTTCCATGATAGAATATGGAATACTCTGATTTACCCTTCAAATATCTAAACACTCTCTTAACTGCATCCTAATGTACCTGTCTAGGTTTAGCCATAAACTGACTCAGAACTCCCACTGCTTGCGCAATGTCTGGTCTAGTACAGACCATAGCATACATAAGGCTGCTAACTGCACTTGCATAAGGTACTTTTCTCATGTCCTCCACCTCACTAGGAGATTTTGGAAAATCATCCACAGATAACTTTGTTCCCATAGAAACAGGAACACACAATGGTCTGCAATCTACCATGCTAAACCTGTCCAAAACAAACTTCACATACTTACTCTGACTCAACCAAATTTTTCTATTAGATCTATATCTACTGATTTCCATTCCCAAAATATACCTGGCTACCCCTAGATCTTTCATCTCAAACTGTGCTGACAACTGAGACTTCAAATCAAAAATCATACCCATACCCTTCCCAATCAATGACATATAATCAACATATAATGCAATAATAAGAAGGTGATCATTGTCAACTTTGAAATAAACACAATGATCTGATTTTGATCTCAGAAACCAATCGAAAACACAAAGGCATCAAATTTAAGGTACCACATCCTAGGAGATTGTTTCAAACCATACAGAGACTTCTTTAATATGCAAACCAAAGACTCTTTACCTTTCTAAATATAGTGCTTAGGCTGTGACATATAGATCTCTTCCTCCAAATCACCATGAAGGAAAGTTGTCTTCACATCCATCTGTTCTACCTCTAAATCATAAGATACTGCTAGAGATAACAGAAATCTAATGGATGTAAGCTTTGCAATAGGAGAGAATATTTCACCATAATCAAATCCCTCCACCTGTGAATACCCCTTTGCAACCAATCTGGCCTTGTACCTCTCAACACTACCATCTGCACAGAATTTCTTCTTAAACACCCATTTGCTTCCAACAGGTTTCCATCCTTTAGGAAAAGGTACTAGGTCCCAAGTTTTTTTCCTCTCTAATGAAGCCATCTCATCATGCATGGCCTCAATCTAGGAACCTACATCTTCCATACCCATAGCCTCATTCATATATCTAGGCTCATCAGTGTTTGTAATCAAGGCATAAGCACAACTGGAATCTAACATAGAGAATCCAAACCTCTCTGGTTGCTTTCTTTCTCTCATGGATCTCCTCAAGGGCCGAGGTTGAGGTTGTTCTACCTCTTCTTCTAAATTTTCAGAGCTGCTAGATCTCTCCTCATCATCAAATCCATCATGGTGTCTCTGTTCAGTCTTCTCAGGGGTAGGAGGCAACTGAACAACATCTTCTTTCATTTCTTTTTCATCTAGCTATAGCACAATAGGGGAAGGTGTTATCTGTCTAAAAATAACATTTCTTATATACAACACCTTACCAATCATAGGATCCCAAAGCTTGTATCCTTTCACACCAACACTATAGCCGATGAAGATACATTTTATAGCCTTGTTTTCCAACTTAGATCTTCTCTCCTTAGGCACATGTGCATAACATTCACAACCAAAAACATGAAGATGTCTAACTGAAGGCTTCTTACTAGACCACACCTCCATGGGTGTCTTACCAACAAGAGCTGATGTAGGATATCTATTAACTAGATAGCAAGCAGTGGCCATAGCTTCAGCCCAAAACCTTTGTTCGAGGCCAACTCCACTAAGCATACCATCAATGTCCTTTTCATTATTTTTGCAACTCCATTTTTCTATGGGGTATAAGGAGTTGTCTTATGCCTCTCCATCCCTCATTCTTTATATAACTATTCAAACTCTACCGAACAAAACTCACCACCATTGTCAATTCTCACACACTTAATTCTTTTACCAGTCTGATTCTCCATGAGAGCTTTAAATTCCTTGAACTAACTAAAAACATGTGTCTTACTATTAAGGAAATAAATCCATGTCCTTCTAATGTAATCATCTATAAAAGATACAAAATATACATATTTGGAGATTGAAGGAACTTTAATAGGACCAAACACATCCGAATGGATAAGATCCAAAATACTAGAAAACTTGTGAGAAATGGAATAAAATTGAACACGATTTTTCTTACCATAAACATAGTGTTCACAGAAGTTGAACTTGAGACTACAATCATTTAACCCCTCAATGAGGTTTTTATTTTTTAGGGTTCTGAGACCCTTCTCACCAATGTGGCCAAATCTCATATGCCACAACATTGTCTTATCTGTAGGAAGTTTTTCTTCCAAAGTGTTAGCAGCCTTAGGTACACTTGCTGCACTACCATCAAAACCCATTACCACAGACTTCTTCATTGCTGGTTCAGATGGTGGAGATGAAGTGGCTTCTACTCTCTTCCTTGAGACAGAATAACTATTGCACTCTGAAGTGAAAGCATCCAGCTAAAACAGGGTACCTCTCCTAGTACCTTTCATGAGAACCATAGATCCTCTAATCATCTTGCATCCTTCTTTAGAAAAAACAAATTGCACACCTACATCATTCAACATACTTATAGATAATAGGTTTTGTGCCAAACCCGAGATGTGCATTACCCTGTTGATCCCCTTTACTCATCCATCAAGGAATCTGATAGTGACTCTTCCTTGTCCAACTATCTCTAGGTGAGAATCATCACCTAGGTACACCTTTCCACCATCAAACTCCTCATACTTTGAGAACCAAATTCGATGAGAGGTCATGTGAAAAGAAGCACCTGATTCAATCATCCACACATCATCAGATGCATGAGTGGACAAGGCTGCAAAAAAAGCATCACCATCTTCTTGATATTTTTTGGAATCTAAATTTGGGCTTTTCTTCTTCTTCTTTGGCTCTTTGCAGTCCTTACGGAAGTGCCCAGTCTTACCACAGTTCCAACATGTTACCTTATACTTTCTAGGAGTCTTCAATTTCCCATGGGATTTGGATCTACCCTTTTCAGACTTATTGTCATTTTTCTTTCCTCTATCTTTGGATCTACCATGAACAACAAGGGCTTCCTTGGTTGAATCAGAAGTCTTTCTTTGCATCTCTTCAGATAACAATGAAGACACCACATCATCCATTTGGAAAGTGACAATAGTACTCACAAGGGCCATCACAAGATGGTCCCATGAATTCAGCAAGGAACATAGCAGGGTCATACATCGATCCTCCTCCTCCAACTTGACACCGGTTGATGTCAATTGTGTAATCAACATGTTAAACGCATTCAGGTGATCTGCAACAGATCCTCCTTCCTCCATTATTAAAGAATACAACTTCTTTCTTAGGAACAATATGTTCACCAAGGACTTGGCCTAATACATAGACCCAAGCTATGTCCACAATTTGTTTGTGGTCTTCTCATCGAGAACATTCAAGAGAACAGAATATGCTAGATAGAGTCTAATGAGACCCTTAGCTTTCTGATCCTTGAGATCCCAATCTACTTGAGGCATGTTTACTGGTTTGACATGTCTTGCATGTCTTCACTCATCATCAAATCTTCCACAATTAGCTCTTACAAATATTAATGATCATCATAGGAATCTGTCATAACCATTTTAGTCATGATTACCTTACACATTGTCCAAAGTGCCGACATGTGGAAAATATCAAATGTAAGGAAATATACAAGGTTGAGGCACCTTATTCCTAATAGTTATCATTTATACTAAACTGTTGATATTTTGGTGACTGATCATGTAGTAGATGTTGATATTGTGGCCCCGTGTCTAGAAAAAGAAGACCGACATTGTAAAACCCTAAAATGGTCGATTTTAGAGGTTGCCCTAAAACGCATGTTATAAGCGTTTGAGATGTATAATGCATTGTATGGTGGTGTATGTTTTTTCTAGATAATAAGAAAGGTTGGACAGCTGTGTAGGTGGACGTAGCCCAGGTTTTGGGTGAACCACATTAAATCTATGTGTTATCTGCATTTAGTTTCTTTCTTCTATTGTTTCTGCGTATAACTATTTATTCTTATATTGTTCCGGTTCTGTCAAACCCTAACAATTGGTATCAGAGTGAGGTTTGTTGCTGTAGATTGACAGGACTTTCAAATTTGAGTGGGAGCAATGGAGGATTCAAAATTCAATGGCCAGAATTTTCAGTTGTGGAAAATGCAGATGGAAGATTATTTGTATCAAAAGGACCTGTGGAAGCCATTAGAAGGAAAAACCAAGAAACAAGGAACTATGTCAGCAGAGGACTAG
>MU225973.1:991223-1003174 GCA_018584345.1 Thuja plicata | reverse complement strand
ATTCAATATGCAGGATGCAAAAGCAGTCAATACACCTTTGGCTAGTCATTTCAAATTGACTAAGGAAATGTGCCCAAAGGCACAGGAAGAGGTAGATAAAATGTCTAACATCCCGTATTCATCAGCTATTAGCAGTCTGATGTATGCAATGGTATGCACACGGCCAGATATTGCTCATGCAGTGGGAGTTGTCAGCAGGTATATGAGCAATCCGAGTATGGAACATTGGAATGTTGTCAAATGGATTCTTTGATATTTGAGAGGAACTACTACAAAGGCATTATGTTTTACAGGATCTAGTTTTGTTTTGAGTGGATTTGTTGACTCTGATCTGGCAGGAGATATTGATACAAGGAGGAGTACTACATGGTATGTTTTTCACTGTAGGGGGTACTGCAGTCAGTTGGATTTCTAGATTGCAGAAAGTTAATGCACTTTCAACTACTGAAGCTGAGTATGTAGCTGCTACGGAAGCTAGCAAGGAGATGATTTGGTTACAATGTTTTCTGGAGGAATTGGGTCAGAAGCAGGAAGATCGCCCATTGTACAGTGATAGCCAGAGTGCCATTCATCTTGCAAAGAATTCATCTTGCAAAGAATTCTTCTTTTCATTCAAGGACAAAGCACATACAGCTTAGGTGCCATTTCATAAGGTCTATTTTGGAGGATGGCCAATTACGGCTTGAAAAGATTCACACAAGTGACAATCCTGCAGACATGTTCACGAAGGTAGTCCCCAAGGAGAAGTTGGTTTCTTGCTTAGCTTCTATTGGGCTTCTTGACTGATGATTGTGGGGTTAATACACAGCAAGGTCTTTTATCCAGTGGGAGTTGCATCTACTACTTTTTCATCTGGTTCCAGTCTCCAAGTGGGAGATTAATTGGTGTGGAGCCTGATCAGTCCCCAAGTGGGAGATTGTTGATATTTTGGTGACTGGTCATGTAGTAGATGTTGATATTGTGGCCCCATGTCTGGTAGCTATTGGAGGTGAGGGGCGGTAGCCCCAAATCGGAGGTCAGCCCGAAGGGCCAAAAAATTTTTGTGCTTTTTCGGGAAAGAGATTTGCTTTTTCGGGAAAAAGAAGACCGACATTGTAAAACCCTAAAATGGTTGATTTTAGAGGTTGCCCTAAAATGCATGTTATAAGTGTTTGAGATGTATAATGCATTGTATGGTGGTGTATGTTTTTGCTAGATAATAAGAAAGGTTGGACGGCTGTGTAGGTGGACGTAGCCTAGGTTTTGGGTGAACCACGTTAAATCTGTGTGTTATCTGCATTTAGTTTCTTTCTTCTATTGTTTCTGCATATAATTGTTTATTCTTATATTGTTCCGGTTCTGTCAAACCCTAACATAAACATGCCCTCTAATTCAACTAATCTCTTAGGAATATGGTTAGAAGCTAGATGAACAACTTCTTTCTAAAAAATGTACTCTTTGCCATCTATAACTCCTATCAAAGAGTCACAGTCAATTTGTCAGCCATCATACTTGATCTAAGCACAGGATAATTCTGAGAATATCATCATCATCCCCAAAGACTTGCCAATTGTGGATATTATAAGGCATTGTAGGCCTATTCTTGACTTTTGATGGTGAGATAAACAAAACACCTGCTCCTGATCCTTCTTTAGAGCATCCTCCATCAAAATACATCTGCCACAATCCATCTTGTTACAATAGCAGCTCATCAATTATTGGGTCAATGTTTCTCAATTGTGGCTTAATTTCTTTAACAATAAAATTTTCCATGTCAATATCTACACAATAGTTCAGCTGATAAGGTAAAATCATTTCAACCATGATAGAATAACAAGGCTCTCTATACAACTTGACCTCGGTACCATGCATAGGTATTGTTGCATAGGACAAATCTAGTTGTAATCTTCCACCCACTATTGATGCCCATTGTCTAGATAATAGCATACCACAATGAAGTTTTGTATCAACAACAACTATATCCAATTTATAGGTAGCTTCAACAAATGCATCAATTTTTACTTCAATATCTTTTAGTTTTCCTACCATAGGAACCTCCCTATTACCCATTGCATAGAAACTCCCAGCAGAAGTGTTGACTTGAAGGCGTATTTCTTTCATAACATGATATGAGATCACAGTAGTTGTAGTACTAGATCCTATCATACAATGTTTTACTAACAAATTATTTATAATTAAAGTAACATAGAATGGATCAACTGGTAGTGGTTCTTGAGTAATCACACCCACAATACAGATATTAGAGAGTTCCCTACTTATCTCTAGGCCTTTCACGTGTTTCTCTTTTTTCGTTCATAGATGGAACCTCTCTTTTCTCATTATTTAAGGTCAAGGATGCTTCTTCCTTGTTTGACATAGAGACATCTTCTATCCCTTTTAAAAGTGCAAGTGCGACATCTTTATGCTCTTTTATCTTCAATATCTCCATCGGTGGGACTAAAACTTTCATTTGAGTAAGAGCATGTTTCATGTCAAACATAGGTAATTTAGAAGATACATCACTTATCATTTTACCTCTCTTGGTCTTGTCAGTAACCATTTGTTCTTGTACTATTACTTCCTCCTTCTCCTTTTGGGTGGAAGAAGATTTTTTTTGCTTTGGAACTTTCTTTTCTTTACTACCCTTGATAGGTGATTGTGCAACAACTTGTGGGGTATCCTCTTTAATGAAAATAGAGGCAAGTTTTCCTTAACCACGCTCAAATTTTATATTCCTCATATTATATGCACCCCTATCCTAGTTTATTGTTATTATGGTCAACGATCTCTTTTCCTCATTGCTTGGTAATCTAAAATGTGGATGCTCCTTATCATCACCCACTACATTGATAGTTCTTTGTGATATAATACGAGTCTTATCATTTGAATAAGAGACAAATTGTTGCTAGTATTCTAGGTATTTTCTTCTTCTGTTGCTGACATCTTCAACAAGTTCACTTTCTTCAGAAGACCATGGATAAGGCTTCCTTACAGTGAACATATTCACAGTAGGCCTTTCTTGTTCTAGACTTGTCTATTCATTTCCCTCCCCCATTTGATCAGCTAGGGCTTGGGCTGCAACACATTGGTAAGAAGAGTGAGGCATGTTACAATTATCACACCAAGGAGTCCACATAGTTTGTTCTATTTATCTTCAAAGGATCAGGGGTCTCTTTTGTCTTCTAGTTTTCTTGATTCTTCAGGATTGGCTTTCCATGTTTCTAATTTGTTCTATATGGCATGTCCCTTAGATTTTATCATTTATCATACCTTTGGTATTGGTACTTTTTATCAGGAAAACCTTTATCATTCTTGTCTATTTTAGTAGTAATATCCTTTACTACACTCATCAAATTATCAACCCTATCATCCTCCTTAACGGGTTTGCTTATTTTACCCCTTGTCTCCTTCCACATTTTACCATCCTCTATCTTCCCCATCTTTCCTGAGGCTTTCCTATTACTCTCAATGTATATTATTTTTTTGTAAGCCTCTCTCAAGGTATGTGGGTTCTTATCCTTGAGAAGATAGGAATCTTCCCATTAGCAGCATTGAAGTAGGTAGTTAGACATACTTTCTCATCTAACCTCAACACTTGGAATAATTTGTTCATGGCCTTTTGAAATCCATTCTTAAAATCTATCATGCTTTCATTAGGGAATTTCTTAATGTTATTAAATTCATTTAACATGTAATAAGAGTTAAAATGTTCTCTATATTGTTCCCTAAAAGAGCTAAAAAAGTCATCCCAAGATTATATGCTATCATTAGGAAAATTCCTAAACCAGTCCCTGACATCTTCTTTCAAAGAGTAAACAAAAAACTTCATAATAACATCTTCATTCTCAATTTCAAAAATCAACGATCTTATTAGTGAAAGCTTTCAGATGTTCTTCACAAGTAATAACATTATTACTGGTGAATTTTGGGTTTCGGACTCTTACCTCATTAGGGATCATATTTGGATGACCAAGAATGCCATCAAAGAAAATAGATCAGTATCTATCCAAATGGACATGTCTTCTTTGGAAATTTCCAAGTGTATTATTTCCACTAGTGCATGCTACACCTTCTTGATTCTGAGTAAGTTGAAAAGCACCTAGTTTAGGATTAGAATTTTGAGCATTTAGATTAGGACCAGAAACTTGAACATTTGGCCCTGAGCCACCTAGTGGGTTTTTTTGTAATCCCAATACTAACATGAATTGAGATACTTGCAGTGGTATTTGTAGTAGCATGGAGAAAATCTATTCTCATTTTCATGTCAGTTGCAGCAGCCTCCAACTCATTTTTTTCTAATTGCTTAGCTAAGTCTTCTTTAGCCTTTCTAGCTTGCTCCAATTCTATGTCCACTTGAGTCATGCTAGCAGGGGTAATATTTCTATGTTTAGGCTCATTTATATGTATGCCAACTACCTTCTACTTACCTTTATCAGAGACATCCTTGTAATTTTTCTTGAGCTTTGCATTTTTCTCAATCTCATGGGGATGTAATTGCCGCAAAATAGGTCCTTCTTTCTCAAATTCATCTGTCTTGGAATTTGATCTTTTATTAGCAACTTGTTGCCTTAAATCTCTAAGATCACCAAACAGATCTTTATCTAGACCCTTGACCTCCTCATTTAAACTTTTAGGCTTAAGCTCATTTCTACTTGTTTCTGCCAAGAGCTCTTCTCTCTTAGTAAACAAGTCATACAATTCCTGCTCATGCTTTTTCTTGCATTTTCTATCTCTGATTCTTGCTCACACTTCCTTCTTATCAAGGCTAGAACCTCCTCAAGTAATTGGTTAGAAAAATAAGATGTAGTCTCAGCATCATACGTCTCTGCTAATTGGTCTAAAGTATGTTCTGTAGGGAAGAAACCTGCATCAGTCATTTCTCCATCTCTGAAAGGTTCAAAGGATGTGTTAGCAACATAAGGGCCAACTGGCCTTGAACACTCAACACCTTAAGATGAAGATGAAACTCTCTAAGGGACAGGGGTTTCTACTCTTCCTTTTGAAACTCTTGGGGACTCATGATTTGACCCACCTCTTTTAGACCATTGTCTTATTCCAGGTGTATGGAGCTCTTCTCTGATATCTTTCTTTGGATTAGCTCTATATTAGGACCTGGTGTTTCTTTTCCAACTTATTTTAAAATCAGACAAGAATTTTCATTATTTCAATATCAAAATATTGGAATGCAGAGTATAGAGTCACCACCCACAAAAAGTATGGGAAAAATTAACAAAACTGACCAAGAAATGGAACAACGGAAAGTTAGTTACTATAAACTTTGAAACACTATTGTCAAAACCCACTTCTTCCCAACATAACTTCAAACTAGATTAAGATATTTGAAAAATTTTGCACCAGAGAGTAGGACATACTAAAAAATATTTAGTTCAACACTCCCTAGTAGATTCACCATTTTGTTAGAGATTTTTCTTGTAGGACCTTTGTTAAGCATCAATGCTTGACTCTATGATTCCCAAGATAGCTTGAATCAAACAAGGAAAAGTCTAATTTATGAGGATTTAATCCTCCTTTTTCTTTGAGCTCCACAAACTCAGGTGGGTGTACCTTTTACAATTTACTACTTTGTAGTAAATTTGATAGTGGATCAAGGCTTTGCACTTATTTTCTTCTGCCTCTTATTGCAAAAACTAATAAAAAATTCTACAAATGAATATAACCAATCTTACGCAGAGCTTTACAAGCCAGACCATGAGCCTGACAAGAGAAAATACCAGTGAAATAAGGATTCTCATCCTTCTTCTATTTGAGTTCTAAACTCAGGTAGGATGACCTAATGATTCACTCTCCAAGGAATCAACAAAATTAATTGTATTCTCCAATATAAATGATGAACATCTATGTTCTTAAAAATAAATATAAAAGGATTATTTACATTTAATATTGATGATGATGACTATTAGCCAAATCTAGACCAGTGCCTAAGCCAGGGAAAAGATTCAAATGAAATATACATTCCAAAAAATGTATTAATGAAAACACACATGGAAGTCAGAGGAAATGCCTTAAAAACCACCTTGTCATTCCCATACCCATGTATCAAATTCTTTTACTAATATTTAGCCCTCTGAAACTACTTTTAAGATTTACTCCCTCCTTGAAAGAAACTCAAAAAAAATCTCACAGTTACCTTGTAACCAATATATTTAAAATGCCTTACAGATTAAATAAACAAGAACTCAAACACAAATACAAGAAGACATCATGGATATGAAAAATTAACTTCCATTGTATTTTATTAAAATATCTCTGCTCAATTCATTCAGAATGATAGAAAGCTTAAAACTAGACAAAATTCAAAAACCTGCCTTGCAGTTGTGTATTCACCATCCTTTACAATATAATACAACTTACTATATATAGTATGCACTAGCCATCTTGGAATCCTAAAATAAACGGGATGCAACAAGCTTCAGATGGCTAGGAAAAGAAAAAAGTCTTAAAAGACAAAAATAGTTACAATTCTAGTCGGTGGAAGGAATAAAATTGAGTAGCTGATTTTCAATCATTCCAAATCCTTTGCAGTTGGCAGCTTTGTCCATAGAAATTTAGAGTAACCTTTTAAAGTTGTTATGAGACCTAGTGACCGCCAATATAGGCTAAGTTACACTATTCTTGATGATTATTAATGTCCTTGTGCTCATTGTTCAGGTACCAAGTGCCACTTTAATCCTCATATATAACATCCAAATTAATTGTTGTTGGCTTCTTCTTTTTTTTGGCTTGGTGATGTTGTCCCAAAGTGTGACCTCATCCTATGTTGGCCAACTAAAACCTTTTATATGTTGCAACTTCTTTATTTTTGTTTCCCACCTGGCATCGGTAATAGCCTTGACATCTATAACAAACTTAAAAATTTATATTTCAGCTTTGAACACTTCATCTAAGGATTTATTGAATATGTCCATATCTAGGACACTTTCCTCTGTTAGGAATGCCTTTCCCTTGAAGAAGGACAATGATGTGCCAATTTTTTCAATCATCTTCCCTATCTAACATACTAATTCTAGGAGATTTGTCCTATGAGGTTGTAATGACTCTAGCCTTTCAAATAAGGACCCCATGCCCGACCACACACTAAACAATGAGTCTAGAGTCTCTATTGGCCCTTTACCTATTTCTCTAAGTTAGGCAACTTAATATATGCCTTATGTACTGTATCCAATTTCCATTTCAAAATGTCTATCCTATGCTACAAGATACTCATCAATGCAGCTAGGGCAACTTCATTCTTATCATTTTCCAATTTCTCTATTTTTTGTGGAAAGTCCTCAGTGTTATTTGTCTGCATAGAAGCAACTTATTTGGATGGAGGAGGAAAAGCTTTGGGGGCATCTTCCTATTTCTTGTTCAAAGCTACCACCTACCCTTGTAAATCCTAGATTTTCATCAAGAACTTCTCTCTATCCTTTTCCACAACAATTGACTCATCAAAGATCCTTCCATACCTTGCTAATAGTTGCTCTATTTTTTCCTCAATAAGGTGCGTAAAGTGGGTAACAGCTTGGGAAATCTCAAGATCAGAAGTGTTCTGGACAATCTAGATGATCTTGTCTCCATCCATCTTCTCCTCAACACTAACCAAAGATGGAATTTTTTGTTCTTGGAGCTAGGCACCACATAGACAAAGTTTAGGATCTCGGATCATATTCACATCTGCTTATCATTTCTCCAATTTGAGTCTCAGAATATAGATTAGCCTATGGTTGCTTCTTGATTTGATCAATTATGAATGCAAAGGATAAATCCCATCTAGGATTAAGTAAAATTCTACTGGGCTTCACCAATTTCCTACCCTTGTCTAGTGTGATGACTTTAGATTCAGGTTCATAGGCTTTTAAAGCTTGCAAAGCTTCACTCTACATGGTATCACCTTATGTTATTTGCAACTAAGACCCAACTCGTTAGTTTTGATAAATGCATCATCATTTAGAAATTCTTCCTGTTAGAGTTCTCTTTCATCCTAGCACAATTAGAGGGGAAATTCCACTTCCTCTTGGATGTCCTTTTCCATTTTCTTTCCCTCTCTGATTCTCTTCCTCAGTTAATGATGATACTTCCTATCACCAACGATCAGGTCACTTATTCTATCTTTCATTTTCCCTTGTGTCTCTATGTGAGAGGGCTCTCCTTGTTCTATTCTTTGTTTCTTCCTTGGAGGATCACTTGTTGCCTCAGTGTCATGAGCTTATATTTCATGAGATTATATTGTTTTCTCAACACTAGGTGACACATCTATCTGAGGTGGACTATAAATCCTATATCCTCCCTCACTAGCTTCCTCATACTCTAAGGATGAATTCTTTTCAGGGCCCCTTTGTTTCTCCTCTATCTAACTCTCCAACTTATTATACAAGCTGTGATACATTTCTATCATCTTTGTGATTCTATTCATATAGGGAAATCCTGGGAAGAAACCTCCAAAAGGAATCCCTTCTTTTTTCATCTCTTGGTCCAAATATATTAGGTCCTAGTATTTTTCATCTTTGCTTGCTGCATGTTCATCGTCTACGATCTTTCTAATTACATCTTCCTCATGACACCCTTCATGTTCTCTCATGGCAGTGACACTTAGCATTAACAGCTTCTTGGCATTTTTTATGAAGCCTTCAGGATCTACATATCTGTACAAGACCATGTTCATCTTGCATTTCCCTAACCACTTGTTTATTGAATCCATGGCCCTTTTCTCAATGGAAAATTCAACAACACTAAATTGCCTTGGTGTAAATGTGCCTTTTCTGTGGGGGGGCAAGTGTTATTTGTCTGTCCACATTGGTTTTCAAATAAAATCCATCAAGGAAACCCTTGGAGGCACATATCTTGGAAGTATATGTGGAGGCTGAGAACATCCATAAACCCTATTTAGTGTGTAGGTATTTTCACAATAAAAATCACCCCAATTGTAATCTCATGGCCACTTGTCCACATATTCACAATGTCTTAAAAGTATAAGAACCTTCACTGTCACCTTGATTACATTAACACCCAAAAAGTTTAAAAGTGGATGTAGTACCCAATTCTGAAAACCATAGTATTCATTTTCATTGGAGGTATAATTCCAAACCCTAATCCAAAATTGAACAGGATTTTACAAGCCTTGGAAGTGCGTCCTAGGTCTCAAATTCTCAATATCCATGTTATTTATATTGAAGAATAGAATCAAATGCATTAGAATTGAATAATGCATCAATTTAGGGTTAGTCTTCTTCTGAATACTTATGAGGCCCTCATGCATCCTATCAATAACATACTGAATATAGTCAAAATCATTATTGACATGGGAGTTCTGGATATCTAGGATGATCATCAGTAAATCTATAGGTATCTTCTTAATATGCCCATCAATCCCCAAAAATCTACACAACCCATAAGATATATACTTCTTGTAGAATCTTAAATCCTTGATTTCATATGGTGCACCTTTAGAAGAAGGAATTGAGGCTATATAATTTCTATTTGACCTAGGCACATGAGACTAGATCAAATTCCTAACCACATTAACCTCTCAGGTATATTTGTTTTTCAATTTTGTCAGGTCAATCTATGTAGCAGAGGCATGGTATATACCAAATGCTTTCATAAATGAATCCCTATCTAAGGTGACTAGGGTTGTTTCATTGTGTTTTCTAATAGTTTTAGAAATAGTGTCATATCTTTTAGCCAATTCAACCAGCAAGTCTGCATCTAGGAAGACATCTAGGAATATTAACTTGGCTAAACCTAATGTCCAGGGATTTTACACAAGGATTTTCCTATCCTTCTTATTGTAAAAGTAATTAAATAAGTGATAACCAGAGCACCCAAGAGCGATGATATCCCTACAATTTGACATGTAATCAGAGAAGTATTGGTCATTTACCTTTTTATTCTAGTTGGTTCCAAGAAGAAGAGCAACGAAATCATCTAAATAATTTCTCTTCCCCTTATGTTCTTCTTCTACATCCTTATCTTCATCACTAACTGAAGCCTTGCTTGATTCTTCTTGACTCATATTTACTTTTTCTGAATTGTTCTTCTCTTTGAAACATGCTTCTCTCAATTGCTCTGACACTTATGCAATTTTTTCTCTGTTGCTTTGAAAACTCTGGTAAGTATAATGTACAAGTGCTACATCTATTTATCCTTGAACCATTAATGCATCACTCTAGTCAAGAACCTGGAAACCATTGCTCAATCACTTCTGCCATAACTATGCGTGTATTGACATCAATTTTCTCCTAGTTGTGGCACTTGAGGTTGACAAGTAATTGAATTTGAATGCTTGGCTGGAAAAATTCATGAGTGATTTTTGTCTTTAAAACCTTATTTTATGTTAAAATGCTCAAGACAACATTTGATTGGCATGCTTTTCATACTTTTTATAGCTCAGCAGATTATTTGTACTTTTTTAGGATCTTCAATCTTTATTAACCCTACTTTTTATATTATTTCCTTGGAATGGTGCGCGAATAGGATATTCAAGATTTTACTACACTGAGCTCTACCATAGTCTATCTGGAGATTAAATTATTACACTATCTCCAAGTCTCTGAATTTTTCCTCTGACCTGGGTTACATTACAAGATATAGTGCCAACCACAAATTGCTTACTTCATCAACGGTCCTTGCTAAGTCCTTGAAATATTTTCATAACTTTGATTTCATTTTAAAATTCAGTGCTGGCCATACATTTTAACTTTACCTTACCTTTGGTTTACTTCTTAACACTTACTAAATCATTTTTTATTATCTCTAAATATTGCAATGTAACTTTACTTGACTTTACCCCAACGAGAGGTTCATCTGGAGATTTAGAGATAAAGGAAACACCAAGTCGCAGAATAAATTTTTTAACTCAAGTCTCATCTAGAGGTCTAGTGCTAGCTATTCATCATGGATGAGATCAATGATCCTCACTAAGTCTCTGAGCTTTTAACTCAACCTTAGGTCCATTTAGAGATTTAGCGATAAGGTGAAAGGATAACATTGTTCTAACTCTGAGTCTATCTATAGATTTAGTGACAACTAAGATCTCTGAATCGCCCAATATCTAAGTTGCTAAATGCATTACTTAACCTTGAATCTATTTGGAGATCATGCGCTAGCCACACAATGAGATCTTGATCTATGTCTTGCACTAAATCTTTGAATTATTCTATGGTTGATCAATTTATCTGGAAATTACATGGTAACCCTTGATTCTCACCTTGATCCGACGGTTTGTGTTGAATCTCGAGACTATTTTCTTAACTGCACTTCCATTCTGAGATCATGCAACCAAGTTATGTTTGAATCTCACAATTAAC
This sequence comes from Thuja plicata, assembly GCA_018584345.1. NCBI lineage: Eukaryota > Viridiplantae > Streptophyta > Pinopsida > Cupressales > Cupressaceae > Thuja > Thuja plicata. The sequence continues at coordinate 991,889 of MU225973.1, read as the reverse complement.
TTTACTATACTTAGCTCTAACCACAGGTTCATCTAGAGATTAAGAGACAACTGAAACTCCAAGTTGTTGAAATATTTACTAACTCTAGAGTTAAATGGGAGATTACGTTTTGAACACACAATCAAAACAAGGATAGAATAAGATCGATGAATCTCTCCTAATGGGAGTGAACCCACAATAGTGGGTTACACTTTTTTGCCTGAACGGACACTGTACTCTAAATTTTGAATAAAATGTTTAGATTCAAATGCATATTGTCATTAAACTATTAAGAATCAAAAGATGAAGTAAATTAGAGTCTTTTAGGATTTTCTATCTAGATTCTAAATATATTTTTTATTTTTATTTTTGAATTGATTTGATTGGTTTTTTCTTTCTCCCACAAAAATTGGTATGTTGCTAAAAATGTCATTTTCATAGAGTTACATTGTTTTCGTAGAGCATAACTTTTTTTCTAAAATAGATATCAATGCGATTCTTTCAAATTTAGTTTTTTAACATCCATATGGAGGGAATGCAATTAGTTTTATGACATTATCATCATTATTTCATATTTTATTAACGTTTGACGTTGACTAAGCCGTAATTTTGACATATCTTGACTACATAGCTTATAAATTTTTGTGTATTTGTCCAATTTTATTTTTATTTTTTTTGATAGAAAGA
>MU225973.1:971237-990891 GCA_018584345.1 Thuja plicata | reverse complement strand
ATTTCTAATTAATTCCTTCAAATTGAACCTCTCAAGGCTTAAATAATCATATTTTATTAAAAATGTGTCATTTCAGCAAAAATCAGCATGTCTAAAAAAGTGTAACCCACTATTGTGGGGTCACCCATGGCTGAATAAAATCTTAACCTTGGTTGTTATTTGGATATCATGCACTAGCCGCTCATCTGAAATGAGATCAATGATCCTCGCTAAGTATCAGAAAAAATTACTTAACTCTATTTCCATCTGGAGATCTAGCGACAAAGAAAAAGATAACTCTATTTTGATATTGGGTTAGATTACGAGATCACGAGATAAAGGATATCTTGCAATCACTGAATGATCTGTCAAACCTAAGTTAAGTCACAAGATCTAGCACCAGCCACATGATGAAAACTACATCCATGGTCCTCTCTGAATCTTGCAATGTTTGAGCTTTTTTTCTCTTTCTCTAGCGATCACCCGCCAACCATATGATGAAAACAATATCAACTGCCCACGCTTAATCTCTGAATCCATAAAATCATATTCATTTCTTTCCAAGATTAAGAGATAACATCTTGCGCCAAGTCTCCAAACCATAAAGAATATTTGGTCTTGATCATGATATTAGGAGATAAAAGCAAGGATAAAAAGGCACACGACTTAAAAAAATTTAAGTTACTCAACAAAAGTAACTTTAAAATAGAACAAGATCATGAGAATCTAGGGTTTTTTCATGGTAAAGACATAAAAGGGCTTAGGGTTTAAGGTTTTCACTCACTTTTAGTATCCCATTTCTTTAAGAAACATACACATTTAGAAAAATATGAGGGCATGTTTGAAGACACCTTGAAATTAAGGCACAAATCACCATTAGGAACCAAAATTTTAGTATGACTCAGAAAAACTAGAAATAGACCCAACAAGAAGAATCTAGAAGGGAGAATTATGTCCTAAAAATATTCAATATTACTTATATTTCCCTGATACCAAAGATTAAGAATCCTCATACCTTTGTGGATTTCAGACCCATTTCCCTTTGTAACTCTATTTATAAAATCCTTACCAAGGAAATCTATTTAAGGCTAAAGTTGTTGATCTCTATAATCATTTCTCCTGAGTAGGGAAACCTCTGATGGTGCTCTTGTGGCATGTGAGGTTTTTCATTCTATTGACTCTTGTCAGATCCCATTCGTTATTGTGAAGCTTGACATGACGAAATCCTATGACAAGGTCATTTGGTTTTCTTGTTGAAAGTTTTTTGAAAAGTTGGATTCTCTGTCAAATGGTGTAAATGGATCATGAATTTCATTTTGGGTGCCTCCTTTTAATTCATTATTAATGGCACTCCCTTAGTTTTCTTTGCTCCTACTAAGGGGGGTCTGGCAAGGTGACCCTCTTTCTCCATTTCTATTTATTATTATGGTAGAAGCCTTTAGTAGGAAAATCTAAAGGAAAAATGATTTGGGTCTTTGGAAAGGTGTGAAAATTCCAAATACTCATATTATGATTGCTCACAAAAAAAAATCTGATGATAATTTATTATTTGGTTGTTCTTCTATTCAAGAGGCCAAGCATATCAAGTAGACTCTAGATATATATTCTTCAAGATCTGGCCAAGATATTAATCCTCACAAAAAAAATCTACATCTTTAATTCTCCAGAGATTGTCCAAAGGAAAATTGTGAGTATCTTTGGTTTCTCTTTGGGTAGCATTCCTTCTACTTATTTGGGTATTCCTTTCTTGATGGGGCAACTTAAGTCTTCTTTCTGAGATAATGCCATTTCTATATTGAAAAGTAAAATATCATCCTGGAAGGCTAGATGGTTATCTTTATTTGATTGAATACTACTTATTAAGATTGTACTCACTGCTATTCCTAATTATTATATTTCTATCCTTCAGGCACCTAAATCAGTTATTGCCTAGATTGGAAAAATTATCCACTCCTTTCTATGGAGGGCTAACATGACTAATGAGAAGAAGGAACCTCTTGTTTCATTGCAAGATTTAACCCTTAATAAATCAGTTGGTGGTGTGGGCTTGCATAATATTGCCATAAGGAATAAACCCTTTGGGGGGGGAACTTGTTTGGAACATGTGCACTAAACCCTAGACACTTTGGTGTCAAATCATGCAAGCTAAGTATTGAGATTCCTCTAGTCCCACCAGTATCTTCATGATCTCTAATCCCCTGGTAGGGTCACCAACTTGGAATTTTATGATTGCTTCTAGGGAAGTGGTCTCAATTTTTTTATCTTGGAAAAATTCATTGTGAGGAAGATTTTATCTTTTAGAATCATTCTTGGATTGGGATTCCTCCTCTCAATAGTATAGTATCTCTATCAGCTTCTATTGATGTTTTCATTCATCATTGGGGTGCTAAGATGATTGATTATATTGATTATGTTAATATTTTCTCTCATAAAGTTGGTTGGAAGGATCCTTATTCTCTCCCTTTGTCCTTAATGCAAATTCATGAGTTCAATTCCATTGTTAAAAGATAGATGGTTTATCTTTCTAGAGGAAAAGATATAATTTTATGGTGTCCTTCTAAGTCAAGGAAATACTCTTTCAAAGAAGGATACAAGGCCATCCAACAAAATGGAGAGTCAAATTTTATCCCATCGTACATTTCTATTTTTCTAGAACAGTTCAATCCTTCCTAAGGCAGGTGAATTTTCTTGGCTTTCCCTTCAGTACAAAATTCTCACTAGTGATAGGCTAGTTAGTCTGCAGATTGCTCCACCATTTAATTGTGTTGTTTGTGGAAGGTGGCTAAGAATGCTGACCATATTTTTATTCACTTTTATTTTGTATCTCAATGTTGGCCTTTTCTTATGAATAAGCTTTCAATTTTCTTCCCTCAACCCTTAACTCGTTGGGATTTTTTTTCAAGCATGACCAATCATGTTTTCAACTTCATTGTTTGCATGTCTTTGGTTATTCATACCCTCTTCTATTATTTGGTCAATTTGTGATGCAGGAGCATCCTGGGTGTAAGATAAATCTTGCATCACCCAAAAAATTATTTTCTAGTTTCTTTTCAATAAGGGTTATTTTGTGTAGAGTTACAATTTATGGAAAGTTACTATTTTTAGTAAGTTTTTCATTTGAGCTCAAAATATTCTATTTTCTTCCTTGGAGGTTAAATTTGATTGTATCAACCTACCAATAAATTTTAATTTCCATATCAAGTCTAGTTTTGTAGATGTTGAATATTTCCGATATTGGCAGTAAGGTACAGAAACTTCGAACTCATCTTTGAAGGCTTTAGAGGCTTTGAATGGGGTCGAAACCTTGGTTGAATAGACCTTGAAAATGTTATGCATTGTAGAGAACTTTGTGGCATTTATGAAATGGGTTATAATAGGCCATAAGGTCAATAGGTGATGAGTTATGGTCTCCGAAAGTTGCGCTACCTAAATTTGAAAAAGTTAAAGTTCCTTCAAAATTTCTTTTTGGGTTCAGAAGTTGTTTTGGCCTATTTTAATGTAATAAAAATGAATAATAATATCTTAGGGATGGTCGGCCACAAAATTTAGGGTTTAATTTCTAGAATCTTCTTGGGCGGTTAAAAGTTCATATATATTGAAGGCCCATAGGGTTGTCTAGGGAGTTCTGGGTTATGCATATCATGGTTGTGGCTTGCAAATTATTGTAATAAAATGCCCATGTGGCTATGCATGTAGTATTTTTGAATATGCATGTTAAATTTCTAAATGTGCATGTTATATTTTAGAATATTATAATTTTATTTCATTAAGGATAATAGAAAGCTCATTTCTTGTCTTTGCAAATATTATTATTCTCGATATTGTTTTGTGTTAGCGTTAATAAGGGGAGTACCCTTCATCAAGTGGTATCATAAAAGGAGTTCTTGGGTGTGTAGATAGATCACCGACTGTGAGGCACTTTGCACCAAGACTGTGGTTGTGGGTTTGAGTGATAAGAGTCAAAAATGCCTCCACGAAGGAACCGTGGTGGAAGAGCTGCAGGTGTGACAAAAGAAGGTTTTAGAGCCCTGCATAGATAAGTGCAAGCATTTGAGGATGAGCTGTGTAGAGGAGTGAATATTGTGGGTAGAGATTAAAGTGAAGAGGAATTTTAAGAAGGACAAGGTGACTAGGAGTCACCAGAAGCACCTAGAGATATTGAACATGATAGCCTTTTAAGGGCCATTTCCAAGATTGGAAAGAGACCCAAAATTGAAGTTCCCACATTTTTGGAAAATCTTAAACAAGAGGAGCTGATTGACTAGATCAATGATCTAGAATAATATTTTGAGTATGAAGATGATGAAGATTCAGATCAGGTCAAATCTGCGAAGGCAAAACTTAAGGGCCATGCAAAAATTTGGTGGCAGGAGATTCAGTTGGAGAGGAATAGAAGAGGAAAGGAGAAAATCACAAGATGGGACTGAACGGTGGAGAAATTTAAGAGACAATTCATTCTCATTGATTATGAGCTTAATCTACTAAAGAAAATGTAAGGGTTGAAACAAGCAGGAAATCTATGTAGGAGTATACATAAGATTTCTACCAATTCATCATTAGAATAGATCATGAAGAACCTGAGAAGGAAGAAGTTGCTCGTTACCTTCATCGATTGAGGCCAAGTATTCAGGATGAGTTGAAACTAGTTAGAATGACTAGTATTGAAGAGGTATACTAGTTTTACCTAAGACTGGAAGAGAAGCTGAACAAGAAGTTTGAAAGAAAGCAAGATGGAAGAGGTCATGGTGGAAGATCCAATGGATGGTCTTATGGAGGCCTAAATGAAGATTAAAAAAATAATGATGAGTCAAGTAGCAGTTAGAATCATAGGGGAAATAATTTCAATCATTTATGTGATCAAAATAATAGGTATTAGAGAGGAGGAGGAAGAGGGAAAGGACCAGGAAGAGGAGGTTTCTGTGGAACATGTTTTCATTGTGGAGAAGGATACCGGGCATATGACTACCCAAAATGTCAAGGAAGGATGGATAGGAGGACTGAAGGCCATGTATGAGTCATGGGTGAAAATGAAGAAGCTCGTTCAGAAGACTAAGATGATGCTAAGAGAGGAGAAACCCTTGTTTTTAAGAGGATCCTGATAAATGAAGAGAAGAGCTCAGATCAGAGGAAGAGCCTATTTTGTACTAGATGAAAGTGTAAGGATAAGTGCTCTGATGTGATTATTGATGGTGGAAGCACAGATAATCTGTTGTCACAATAAATGGTCACAAATTTGAATCTAAAAAGGGAAAAACACCCACGTCCATACAAAATTTCCTGGGTCCAGGATGACCACAAGGTCCTTCTCAATGAGAAGTTCTTAGTGAAGTTCAAATTGGAATTTACTGAGATGAGGTACTTTGCGATATCATCCCTAATGGATGCATGTCATTTTTTGCTGGAAATGCCTTGGTAGTTTGATAAGTGTGCCATACAGGATGGTCATGCTAAAACTTATTCTTTGACAAAGGATGGAGTCTGACACAAGCTGAATCCATTGAAGGAAACATGAGAAAAGGTATGTAGTAATGCCAAAATATGATTAGTTGATGGAAGGAAGTTCTTAGAAGGTATGAGACATGAGCATGTGTGTTTTTCCCTAATTCAAAAAGTGGGTAAAGAAGAAGTAAAATATGTACCTGCAGAAGGTGAAGACTTGTTGGAGGAGTTTCAGGATATTGTTTCTGATAATGTACTTGTTGGATTACCACCAGTGAGAAAATCAGTCATCATATGTACTTGATCCCAACGGCCAATTTTCAAAACAAGGCAACCCATAGGATGACTCCAGCAGAGAGTGAGGAATTGAACAGACTAGTGCGTGAGTTGTTGTAGAAGGGATTGATCTAGGAATGTTTGAGCCCATGTTTTGTACTAGTGGTATTAGCACCAAATAAAAATGGATAATGGAGGATGTGTACAGATTCTTAGGCTATCAATAAGATCACTATCAAGTACAAATTTCACTTTCCAAGAATAGATGATATTATGGATTGTTTGAATGGAGCTGAGTATTTCACAAAGATAGATCTAAAGAGTGGATATCACCAAATTAGGACCATAAAAGGAGATGAATGGAAGACATCCTTGAAGGCAAAGGAGAGGTTGTATGAGTGGTCAGTCATGCCTTTTGGGCTAACCAGTGCATCAAGCACATTCATGCGGCTCATGAATGAAGTACTGAAAGAATTTATGTGTAAGTTTGTTATGTGTACCTGGATGATATTTTAATTTTCATTAAGAAATTAGAAGAACATATGATGCATATTTGTAAGGTCTTTGAGAGGTTAAGGGAAAAGAAGTTGCTAATTAATCTGAAGAAGTGTAGTTTTGTGAAGAAGGAATTAGTGTATCTGGGATTTGTAGTCTCAGCACAAGGTCTAAAAATGGACCCAAAGAAGGTGAAGGCTATCCTTGAATGGCTTACCCTAAGTAGTGATACTAAGGTAAGATATTTTCATGGTTTGGAGAGCTTTTATAGAAATTTTCTTCAAAGTTTTAGTAGTATATGTGGACCCTTGACTGAAACAATGAGAGGGGATAGGAAAGAGTTTAAGTGGACTCTAGGGGAAGATAAGAGTTTTGAATTATTGAAAAGAAAAGTTACATAACAACCTATTTTAGCACTTTCAAATTTTAACAAGGTGTTTCAAGTAGACTGTGATGCTAGTGGTAATCCTATTGGAGTAGTTTTGAGTCAGGTTGGTAAACCCATTGCTTATTTTATTGAGAAGTTGAATGATGCCAAGATAAAATATTATGTTTATGATCAAGAGTTCTATGCTACAGTCCAGGCATTGAGGATATGGAGACATTATCTTTTTCCAAAAGATTTTTTTTTATTTACTGATCATCAAGCTTTTAAATAATTGAATAGTCAAGGAAAGTTGAATCAAAGGCATTTGAAATGGGTTGAGTTTTTGTAGAGTTACACTTGTGTTTTGAAACACAGGAGTGGGAAGTCTAATAGGGTTGTAGATGCTCTTAGGAGAAAACTAATTTTGCTAACAGAGATGCAGATTGAGGTTGTTGGGCTCAAGGAACTCAAGAGTTTGTATCCAAAATATCTAGATTATGGCGAAGCTTGGAAAGCTTGTAGAGAACTAGTTGCTCTGGATAGAACCAAATAGTTGGATTTCATAATCCAAGATGATATTTTGTTTAGAGGTAGCCAGTTGTGCATCTCAAAGAGTTTCATGAGGGAGAATCTATTCAAAGAAAATAATAGTAGAGTACTGGCTGGACATTTTGGGAAAGATAAAACCATTTCTATGCTTAGTGAGAATTATTATTGGCCACAGTTGCAGCAAGATATTAAGAAATTTGTACAAGGACGTAGGGTATGTGAGATGGAAAAAGGAGTGAAGAATAATATAGGGTTATATCCTCCATTAACTATGCCAGAGAAGCCATGGGAGGATATTAGTATGGACTTTGTTCTTGGCCTACCGAGAAATCAGAGAGGGCATGATTCCATCTTTGTATTGGTGGATAGGTTTTCAAAAATGAAAAATTTTATTCCTTGCAAGAAGACTAATGATGTTCTTCATGTAGTAGAATTGTTTTTCAGGGAGGTGGTAAGACTACACGGTTTACCAAAGAGAATAGTTTCAGATCAAGACACCAAGTTTGTTGGGTAATTTTGGAGAACCTTGTGGAAAAATTTGAAGACATATTTGAAGTTTAGTTCAATGCAAAATCCACAGAATGATGGACAGACAAAAGTTGTGAATAGGAGTTAGGGAAACCTGTTGAGATGCTTGGTTGGAGATAAACCAAAGGGATGGGATTTTTTTTTACTATAGGTGGAATTTGCATATAATAATTCTGTCAATAGGAGCACTGGTAGATCACCATTCTAGATAGTATATGGAAGTAGTCCAAGAAATGCATCATAATTAAGAAAGTTGGACAAAGGAGAGACAAGTAGTCCTGAAGCTTAAGACTTTGTAGAATATTTGAAGAAGTTGCATGAGGAGGTGAGGCAGCATACTAATAAAATGAATACACAGTACAAGGCTAAGGTAGAAAAGAAAAGAAGAGGCATAAAAAATTTTAGGTAGGAGATGAAGTCATGTTTCATTTGAGAAAGGAGATATTTCTAGTAGTTATATATAATAAGTTGAAGATGAAGAAGTTTGGACCATGCAAAATACTGAAGAATCATGATTCAGGAAATGCTTATGAAGTAGAGTTTCCCAGTGAACTCAATATTTCACCACTATTTAACATTTTAGATTTGACAAAATATCATGAGGGAGGTGTTGAGGAACATGTAATAGAAGCACAATGGAATATTCCAACAACTAATTTAGCTACAGAGGAGATTGAAGACATTTTGGATAGTCGTGTTGGTAGAAGCACAAGGAGCGGGACATAAGAAGAATATTTGGTGAAATGGAATGGACGACCTATATTCATCATCGCTATCAAGGGAGAAGGTTAACCATCATGGTTTTCCTTTGACCCCTTGAGATGTGACAAGGTCACTTCTCAAATTACCCCAGGTGTCTGATGCAGGAGCATCCTGGGTGTAAGAGAAATCTTGCATCACCCAAAAAAATATTTTCTGGTTTCTTTTCAATAAGGGCTATTTTGTGCAAAGTTGCTATTTCTAGAAAGTTACTATTTTTAGTAAGTTTTCCATTTGAGATCATAATGTTTTATTTTCCTCCCTGGAGGTTCACTTTTATTGTATCATCCTACCATTAAAGTTTCATTGCTAGATCAAGTCTATTTTTGTAGATGTTGAATATTTTCAGTATTGGCAACAGGGTACAAAAACTTTGAACTCAATTTTGAAGGCTTTAGAGGCTCCGTATGGGGTCAAAACCTTGGTTGACTAGAGCTTGCACAAGATAAACATTGTAGATAACTTTGTGGCATTTTTGAAATGGAGTTATAATAGGTCATCGGGTCAATGTGTGATGAGTTATGGTCTCCGGAAGTTGCGCTACCTGAATTTGAAAAAGTTAAAGTTCCTTCAAAATTTCTTTTTGGGTTTCAAAGTTGTTTGCGCCTATTCTAATGTAATAAAATGAATAATAATATCTTAGGGATGGTCAGCCTCAAAGTTTAGGGTTTGATTTCTAGAATCTTCTTGGGCAGTTAAAATTGCTTATATATTGAAGGCCTATAGGGTTATCTTGGGTAGTTTGGATTATGCATTTGGTGGTTCTGGCTTGCAGAATATTGAAATAAAATGCCCATGTGGCTATGCATGTTATATTTGTGAATGTGCATGTTATATTTTAGAATATTGTAATTTCATTTCATTGAGGATAATAGAAAGCTCATTTTTTGTCTTTGTAAATCTTGTTATTCTCAATTTTGTTGTGTGTTTGTGTTAATAAGGAGAGTACCCTTCATCAAGTGGTATCGGAGCCAGGTTTTCCTGAGTGTGTAGAAATATCACCAACTGTGAGGCAGTTTACACTAGGACTGTGGTTGTGGGTTAGATTAATATGATTCAAAAATGCCTCCATGAAGGAACCATGGAAAAAGAACTGCAGGTGTGATAGAAGAGGGTTTTAGAGCCATCAAGAGACAAGTACAAGTATTGCAAGAGGAGCTACCTAGAGGAGTGAATATTGGGGGTAGAGATGAAACTGAAGAGGAATTTGAAGAAGGACAAGGTGACCAGGAAGCACCAAAAGTGCCTAGAGATCCTGAACATGATAGGTGTTTGACGTCCATTTCCAAGATTGGAAAGAGACCCAAGAATGAAGTTCCCACACTTTTGGGAAATCTTAACCCAGAGGAGCTGATCGATTAGATCAATGATCTACAAGAATATTTTGAGTATGAATATGTCAAAGATCCAGATCAGGTCAAATTTGCAACGGCCAAACTAAAGGGCCATGAAAAAATTTGGTGGCAAGAGATCTACTTGGAGAGGAAAGGAGAAAATCACAAGATGGGACCGAATGGTGGAGAAATTGAAGAGATAATTCATTCCCATTGATTATGAGCTTGATTTTGTGAATAAAATTCAAGGGTTGAAATAATCAGGAAAATTTGTGTAGGAGTATACAGAAGATATCTACCAAGTCCTCATTAGAATAGGTCATGCAGAACCCGAGAAGTAAAAAGTTGTTTGTTACCTTCATGGGTTAAGACCAAGTATTCAGGATGAGTTGATTCTGGTTAGAATGACCATTATTGAAGAGGCATACTATTTTTCCTAAAGAGTGGAAGATAAGCTCAACAAGAAGTTTGAAAACAAGCAAGCTAGAAGAGGCCGTTGTGGAAGATCTGGTGTACGGTCCTATGGAGGTCAAAAAAAAGATAAAAAAATAATGATGAGTCAAGTAGCAGTCATAATCAGAGGGGAAATAATTTCAATCATTTTCGTGATCAAAATAATAGGGATTAGAGAGGAAGAGGAAGAGGGAAAGGACTAGGAAGAGGAGGTTTTCATGGAACATGTTTCCATTGCAGAGAAGGATATCGAGCCTATGACTACCCACAACATCAAGGAAGGATGGATAGGAGGAATAAAGGCCATGCATGAGTCACACATGAAACTGAAGAAGCTCAGTCAGAACACTCAGATGATGCTAAGACAGGAGAAACCCTAGTTGTTAAGAGGATCCTGATAAATGAAGAGAAGAGCTCAGATCAGAGGAAGAGCCTATTTCACACTAGATGCAAGTGCAAGGATAAGTACTCTGATGTGATTATTGATGGTGGAAGTATAGATAATCTTGTGTCATAAGAAATGGTCACAAATTTGAAGCTAAAAAGGGAAAAAACCCACGTCCATACAAAATTTCATGGGTGCAGGATGACCACAAGGTCCTACTAAATGAGCAGTGTCATTTTTTGCTGGGAAGGCCTTGGCAGTTTTATAGGTGTGACATACATGATGGTCTTGCTAATACTTATTCTTTGACAAAGGATGGAGTTTGATACAAGATGAATCCATTGAAGGAAACATGAGAAAAGGTATGTAGTAATGCCAAAATATGTTTAGTTATTGGAATAAAGTTCATAGAAGGTATGAGACATGAACATATGTGTTTTTCCCTAATTCCAAAAGTTGGTAAAGAAGAAGTAGAAGATGTACTTGTAGAAGTTGCAGACTTATTGGAGGAGTTTCAGGATATTATTTATGATAATGTACCTGATGGATTACCACTAGTGAGAAAGAACAGTAATCAAATGGACTTGATCCCATGGGCTAGTTTTCCACACAAGGTAGCCCATAGGATGATTCCAGTAGAGAGTGAGGAATAAAATAGACTAGTGCAAGATTTGTTGCAAAAGAGATTGATCTGAGAGAGTTTGAGCCCATGTGGTGTACTATCAGTATTAGCACCAAAGAAAAATGGAGAATGGAGGATGTGTATAGATTCTTGGGCTATCAATTAGATCATTATCAATTACAGATTTCCCTTACCAAGAATGGATTATATTATGGATTGTTTGAGTGGAGCTTTCTATTTCACAAAGATAGACCTAAAGAGAGAATATCACCAAATTAGGATTAGAAAAGGAGTTGAATGGAAGATAGAATTCAAGACAAAGGAGGGCTTGTATGAGTGGTTAGTCATGCTTTTTGGGATAACCAATGCACCGATCACATTCATGCAGCTCATGAATGAAGTATTGATAGAATTTCTAGGTAAGTTTGTCATTGTTTACTTGGATGATATTTTGATCTTTAGTAAGACATTGGAAGATCATATAATGTAGAGTCATAAGGTGTTTGAGAGGTTAAGGGAAGAGAATTTTTTGATTAATATGAATAAGTGCAGTTTTGTGAAGGAGTTAGTGTATCTGGGATCTGTAGTTTCAACAGAAGGTCTAGAAATGGACCAAGAGAAGGTGAAGGCTATCCTCAAATGGCCCACCCCAAGGAGTGCTACTAAGGTAAGATGTTTTCATGTTTTTTCTAGCATTTACAGAAATTATATTTGAATTTTTAGTAGTATCTATGGACGCTTGACTGAAACAATGAGAGGGGATAAGAAAGTGTTTAAGTGGAATCTAGGAGAAAATAAGAGTTTTGAATTTTTGAAATGAAAAGATACAGAACAACCCATTTTAGTGCTTCCAAATGTTAACAAGGTGTTTCAAGTGGACTATGATGCTAGTGGTAATCCTATTGGAGTAGTTTTGAGTCAGGAAGGTAAACCCATTGCTTATTTTAGTGAGAAGTTGAATGATGCCAAGAGAAAATATTAGGTTGATGATCAGGAGTTCTATTCTATAGTTTAGGCATTGAGGAAGTGGAGACATTATCTTTTTCCAAAAGAGTTTGTTTTATTTACCGATCATCAAGCTTTGGAATATTTGAATAGTCAAGGAAAGTTGAATCGGAGGCATTTGAAATGGGTTGAGTTTTTATAGAGTTACACTTTTGTTTTGAAGCATAGGAGTGGTCAGTCTTATAGGATTGTAGATGCCCTTACCAAAAAACTAATTTTGCTGACATAGATGTAGATTGAGGTTGTTGGGTTCAAGGAAATCAAGAGTTTGTTAGGAATAACAGTCCACAAGACAACTGAGAGGGGGGGATGAATAAGTTTTGATTTAGATTATTAAACTTTAAACTTTATAAACCAAATATGCAAATGTAAATGATAACACAGTAAATTCCAGCACCATAACACAATATTTGTTGCTGATGAAACCTTGTTAAAGGTAACACCCCGGTGGGAATTAACACCCACAAATAATGTACTGAGAGTATAGTACCCATGTTAAAAGATTTAGCCATGTTAGGAGCTTGTTACAACATTACAGTACATAGTCCCTATTAGGAGATAGACCCTGTTAGGAGTCAAGAGAAATAATAGGCTCACTGCTAAGGAACACTACCTAAAGAAGGTTAAAGCCACCCTAATTCATTCATGATTTGAACAAGTGTATATAGAAAATACACAATCCAATGAACTGTCTGATAGCAAGTGTCTTTTCTTGGTCAGTTCTAATGAAGTATTCTTCTCATAAAATCTGCTCTACATCCAACAATAGAAAAAGCTTTGCAAATTTCACTTCTCTTCCTTTTTATCTCTATCACATCTTTTCAAAAGAAAAGATCATTCATATATACCCTCTGACAATAATTCATTAGGTCAGATAATTAAGATTTCCTAATATACAAATAATTAATTAGGTCAGCCAATTAAGGATTTCCTATGTACAAATAATTATATAACCCATTTCTAAGATACACACGGTGTGTATAACAAGTAAACATCAAATTTAATCCATCACTTATACTTCTAGTTCTGCAATCCACGCTCACAATTCATTTTACACGCTACATGTCTGAAGTCGGCCAACAATTAGGTCTTCTTTAGAATACACACCACAACTGACATCACCAGTCATCAAACATCAATCAAACTCAGCCTATTATTCCAACATATGTTGGATTTCCACCAGTAAGCTCTCATCACTTTAAATATCTTCGCTAGAAAGATATACCCGAAACACAGAGACCTACTCTGTCTAGAATCACAGTTACAGTCCAGAAACCAATCTTCACCAAATAAAATGTAACATCCACAATATACAACATAAATCCAAGTGACCTTAGGAATGAGTTCAACACACATCCTTCTGAATAAATCCAAATTCGATCATTATGAATCATCCGTATAGTATTTGTACACTTCTGCCAATCAAGTAAGCAGTCTGTCCTCTCCACAAAAATATATGTTGATATCAGTGATAAAACATGAATATCAATAGCATGATCAATAACCAAAAATGATATCATCCAAAAATATCCCCCTTTGGCATTGATGGCAACATATTGGGAAATCCATATGCATCAACCCAAAAATACTCTCTCAATACAATCTTCTCAATATCCTCAACATAAATCTCTCAAAATACTAGGGATTTTCACATAGATTCCTTCCCCCAAAGGGTTCCATAACTCATCTGTAGTCATCTATAAGGTGTAGCTTTTTCAAATCTTCATATCCAACAACCAGGTGCAAGATCACCCAAATGTACTCCATAGTATTCTCTTGCGATCACTCCCCCTAAGGAGTAGATGCATACATCAAGTCCAGAGAATGATATAGCTCTGAGATCCACTAGACTGATGCATATCTACATCATTTAATTACCACTGGGAGGGGCCATAACCCCAAGCATGCCTCTGAGATATTCAAAAAAATATTTTGGCAAAGTTTTATTAAATATATCCACTATTTGTTCCTTTGTGTTGATATACTCCTATTTAATATCTTTATCTGCTACCTTCTCCCTCAAAAAATGATACTTAATAGAAATATGTTTATTCTTTGAATGCATTACAGGATTCTTTGACATATTCCCTGTGCTATTATTATCACAATGGATAACCACTAGTTCTTTAAATATTATTCCAATATCCTTCAATATTTGTTTCATCCAAACAACTTGTGTATAGTTTATTGCAATAGCAACATACTCTGACGCAGCAATAGATTGAGCAATACAGTTCTTCTTCTTGCTCAACCAAGAAACCAATCTTTTTCCAAAGAAAAATGCACCACCACTTGTACTCTTCCTGTCATCCATATTACCTACCCAATCAGCATCAGTATAAGCCTGCAAAGTAAAATCTTCTAATTTTTCATACCACAATCCATATTCAATTGTCCCTTTCAAATATCTGAAAATTCTTTTACAACAGCAAAATGTGTCTCTTTATGATCTGCCAGTCATTACTAGTTAGTTTGTGTCCAGTCACCATAGGTGTCCCAACAGGTTTACAATCTTCCATTCTAAAAAATTTCAACATTTCCTTAAGATACTTGGTTTGAGATATAAAAATGTCATTCTTACTCTAATTAATTTGCAAACCAAGAAAAAAAATTCATCTCACCAATCATTGACATCTCGAATTCATTTTCCATTTCTTTAGCAAACTTCTTACTCATCTTATCATTGCCTCCAAAAATGATATCATCAACAAAAACTTCTACAATTAAGATTCCATCTTCATCAGTTCTCAAATATAAATTACTATCTGCATTACCTTTTCTGAAACTAAGGTGAAGTAGATATTTGTCCAGTCTTGCATACCATGCTCTTGGTGCCTGTTTTAGTCCATACAATGCCTTCTTCAATCTAAAAACCATGTTTTCATCATCTGTCAAAGGAAAACCATTAGGTTGCTTAATGTAAACTTCTTCTTCTAAATCACCATTCAAGAATGTTGACTTCACATTCATCTGATAAACCTTAAAGTCTTTATGTGCAGAATAAGTAAGAAATAATCTTACAGCTTCCATTCTAGCAATAGGAGAAAAAGTTTCTTCATAGTATATGCCTTCTTGTTTTGAATATCCTTTATATACCAATCTTTCCTTGTTTCTTACCACTGTTCCTTCCTCGTCCATCTTATTTATGAAAACCCATTTAGTACCAATCACATTTTTGTTCTTAGGTCTTGGAACTAATTCCCAAGTATTTTTTTTCTTTATTTGTTCAATTTCTTCTTACATAGATTTAGTCCAAGATTCATCTCTACATGCTTCATCAGTAGTCTTTGGTTCAACTTCAGAAATTAAACAGATCTCATTTCTAGCTCTCGATCTAGTCATCATACCTTTACTTGCATCACCAATAATTTATTCTTCAGGATGGTTCTTCTTAACATACCTTGGTGTCTTTAGCGTCTTAGTAGCTTCAGTCTATTCATCATCAATCTCATTCTCAATCATCCAAGATTCTTCAGGTTTAGTAGTAACCTCTTTCATTTATGTAATTTGACCACAATCATACATCCTTTCCTGAATCTAAAACTTTTCATCTATCCTCACATTGGTGCTTTCAATTAGCTTTCTCAATCTCAGATTGAAACATTTATATTCTTTACTCTTAGTGGAATAACCAAGAAAAATTCCTTCATCACTTCTAGCATCAGACTTTCCTATCTCATAATCTCTCTTGATATAACATTTACTACCAAATATTCTGAAATATGTTACAGTAGGTGTATGATCAAACCATAATTCATAAGGAGTCTTATTTGTACCTTCTCTGATCTAAATTTTGTTCAGTGTGTACAGAGCATTCCCAACTGCTTCTCTCCAGTGAACATGTGACACATTTCCTTCCAGCAACATAGTCCTTGCATCATCTAATATAGTTCTATTTCTTCACTCTTCTATCTCATTCTGTTGTGGATTTCTAGGGGCTAATGTTTGTCTGTATATTCCATGCTCTTCATATTATGTATTAAATAGCTCTGATGTAAACTCTCCTCCTTAGTCTATTCATCTTTAATCTCATCATAAATCATCAAATATTCTTCAGGTTCAATAGTAACCTCTTTCACTTTTGTAATCTGACCACAGTGATACATCCTTTCTTGAATCTGAAGCTTTTCATCTATCTTCACATTGGTACTTTTAATCAACTTTCTTAATCTCATATTGAAACATTTATATGCTTTACTCTTAGTGGAATAACCAAGTAAGATCGCTTCATCACTTCAAGCATCAAACTTGCCTATTTCATCATCTCTTTTGATATAACATTTACTGCCAAATATTTCAAAATATTTTACACTAGGTGTATGATCAAACCATAATTCATAAGGAGTCTTACTTGTACCTTCTTTGATTTGAATTCTATTCAGTATGTACACTGCGGCCCCAACTGCTTCTCTCTAGTGAACATGTGACACGTTTCCTTCCAACAACATAGTCCTTGCAACATCTAATATAGTTTTGTTTCTTAGCTCTGCTATCCCATTCTATTGTGGAGTTATAGGGGCTGATGTCTGTCTGTATATTCCTTTCTCTTCATAGTATGTATTAAATATCTTTGACGTAAACTCTCCTCCTTTGTCCAATCTCAAACACTTTATCTTCAAACCAGATTCATTCTCAACTTTTGCTTTGAATAACTTGAATTTTTCAAATGCTTTAGATTTCTCTCTTAAGTATGTAACCCACATCAGTCTAGCAAAGTCATCAAAAAATAGTATAAAGTAACTTTCACCATAGTATGATCTTGTTCACCACATAGATCTGTATGCACCAGATCCAACTTCCCTTTTGTTGAATAAGCTTTTCTTTTAAAGGTGCTTCTAGTCTATTTCCCCATAACACACTCTCTACACATAGTGTTAGAAGGATTTACAATTTTAGGTAGATCTCTTACTTCTTTTGTCATACTTGCCTTCACAATGTTATCAACCTTCGTAATAAAACAAGAAGCTTCAAATGTGTTCAATTCAAATTCATTACCTCTGGATTTAGTACCAGATGTGATCAAGTCTCCTGCTTTACTTTTGATAGAGCATTTCCCATCAATGAATTTCAATTGATAACCCTTGTCTACTAGTTGTCCAACACTCAACAAATTATGCTTAAGTCCATCAACACGTAATACATTGTCAGTGTTAGTCTTTCCATCCTAAGAAATAGATCCAAATCCAATAATAAGCTTAGTATTATTGTCACAAAATCTGACAACACCACCATCATGAATTTTCAAACTCACAAATTTGTTTTTATCTCCAATCATATGATGTGAATAACCACTATCTATAACCCATTCAAATTTATTTTCAACTTGGGATACTAAGGCTTTTTCTTCATGCATAGGTTCATCATCCTTAATAGAAATAAATCTGATTTCATCATAGTCACCATCACCATCATCATCATCATCATCATATATACCCTCACTAGCATAATAACATTCCCTTTCTTTTGAATACTTAGACTTGAAAAACTTAGGTTTGTGCTTTGGAACTCTTGTAGGACATCTAGATGCAAAATGACCAATCTTGTTACATGAAAAACATTTTAAAGGTAATTTTCCTTCAAAATTTCCCTTACCTCTCTTTTCTCTTCTAGCAATCAGTGCCACAACTTCATCTAGCTTTCTTTCTTCTTCTTTTATCTTTTCTCATTCATCAGCATAGGCTCCAAGTTCTTCCCTTAGGTCATTACTACTGGTGCTTGCATTTCTAGTTAAGTTCTATTTTTTCTTGTGCATGGTTGCCTTGCTAACTCAACTTTAGGTAAAGTGTCTCCCAATTCTGCAGCCTCAAATTTAGTTATCTTTCCAATCAACATCTCTCTGGTGAAGTTCGGTGTCAAAGATCTAAGTATCTTTGCAATCACTTCTTCCTTAGTGTAAGTACCTCCAGAGTTTCTAATACCAGTAACTAATTCAGTAATTCTCTATCTATATGCCCTAATGTTCTCATCTTTAGTGATTCCATCTTTGTATTCCATTTTTTTAGCTTTTCCTATTTTGTAAAATTATCTCCAATATATAATGCTTCCAATCTTGTCTGGATCTCATGTGAAGAATCCAAGTCATTTACTTCAGTGAATTATCCTTCTGAAAGTACACTGATCAAAGATTCCCTTGCAACCATATTACATCAAAATAAATTTTTTTGATCTTCAGTATCCTTCTCTAATTTATCCTCATTCGCTATCTTTTCATTCTTCTTTGTGATCATCCGGTAATCAATTTATAGACATAGAAAATGTGTTCTCATCTTGTTCTACCAACTGTCAAAATTTTCAGGATCAAACTTCGGACTATCCTTCCTATAGTAAGTCATCTTCAGGATCACCTCAAGCTGTTAAAATTTCTCTTTAAGGACCACACACCTTGACACCAATTTTTATGAATAATAGTCCACAAGACAACTGAGAGGGGGGGTGTGAATTAGTTGTGATATAGATTATTAAAATTTAAATTTTATAAACGAAATCTGCAAATGTAAATGATAACACACTAAATTCCAACACCATAACACAATATTTATTGTTGAGGAAACCCTATTAAAGGTAAAACCCTAGGGGGAATTAACACCAACAAATAATATATTGAGAGTGTAACCACCTAAATTTGGTCTATTCCAACTATAGACTCTATTTTCCCTAAGTGTGATCATACCCTCAATTATGTCCAAACGAACCTGTTACTGCTTGGCATAATTCTTCAAATCAATTTAATGTCCTAGGTGATTTTTATCACTAATTTATATTAACTATTATAGCCATATGATTCAAATCAATTCAAACCAATTAAATCAAATCAAATTCAAAACATGGCTATAGTATTTAATTATAAAGGAATTAAATAGATCCCCAAATCAATTACCCACTTGCAAAATAACCCATTCCCCTAGCCTATTTAATGTAATTAAAATGGCTATAGTCCCCTAATTATTAAAAAACAATTAAATTGTTTAAATAATTAAAACCTATATTTTTAAATGAATTAAATAAGTTTAATCCATTTATTAATATTCCCCTGAACCCCAACCTAACCTATCTCAACCACTTCTACCCTGGGATCTAACCCATCCCAACCTATTCCCCCCTTGCTAATCTAATCCTAATCCTAATTCTACTCTAACCCACCTTCTAATGTTGTCACATTCCATTAAGGAATGTTTAACAACTCAACCCCCTTAAGAAAGTCTACTTTCTCAAGCTTGACTTTCTTAAGGTCCACCTTCTCAAGCCATCCTCTTACACCCTCCCTTGCTTCTTTAAGGCTTTCATTAATGCCTCATTAATGAAGATCCCTTAAGCCTATGTCTCTCCCATGCCTTATTAATACCCAAGGCATTAATGCTTCTTACACCTACATTAATGAGGCCCTCACCTCATTAATTCACCTTGTCCCCTCTCTCTCTCTCTCTCTCTCTCTCTCTCCCATTCTTCTATAAATAGAAGCCATT
>MU225973.1:907767-963003 GCA_018584345.1 Thuja plicata | reverse complement strand
TAAAGATGGAATATCAACTTCTTGTGTAGCAATCTCAAAGATCTCAAAGCCAACACATTGTAGATGTGTTATCATTTTGTTCTTCCGATCCAGATAGTTCTCTCCATCGAACTTAGGACTCTCTTTTCTGAAGTATGCCATCTGATCTACCTTAAGCTATTATTTCTCTCCAAGGCACTTGGCTATGATACCAATTGTTAGAATACTTCAGGGATAACTGAGAGGGGGGGGGTGTGAATTAGTTATCAGCAAGTTTAAATATTTTGTACTTATTAATCCAAATTGATATAAATCAAATGCACATTCAGATAACACATTACACAACACATCAATTTGGTTATGGGGAAACCAAATGGTAAAAACCCCAGTGGGAATTAGTACCCACAAAGAACTATACTATTTATAGTAATCCCTGTTAAAAGATCTTTCAACCCTATTAGGAGTTGTTCATTACAATGCAGTAGTATAGTGACCTGGTTAAGGGTCGGACCCTGTTAGGGGTGGAGGATTCACTGTCCAAGTGGTGAAGGCTACAACCTTCTAGATATTTGATACACACTGTATCAACAAGATGAATTGTTGCTTGTGACACTGTTTGTCTAATCAGTTCCTTTTTGTGCACCGATGCTTTAACTTCTTGTAAAGCACTACAACAATCTTATCTATATTCTGAAAGCTTCTACTTCAATATCTATATTATCAACATATGATAAATATAGCTCTGCTACTTTAACACTCTTCTCTGCTTTTCTTATCTCTGGATTTCGCAACTCTTCTTATCACAAATGACCTTCTATAAGTACATACACCAAGTATGAGATCATGCGACCTTTTAGACAAATCTTCATAACATCCTTGTCAGCTCTACTAAACGCGCAAGCATAATTACAACTGCGCAAGTACAAACTGAATAGATGCGTCGCTTCACTAAGTCGGCTTTACCAATTTAACCATAACTTTGTAATCTTCTTGAAATACGTTTGGCGCCTTTAGATTAATATCAAAAACTCATAACTCATCATGAATATACACACGCATATCCTGAAGATAGGTGCAACTTGATCAACACGTTATATACGTCGGCCTTAAACTGTTATTCCTCCAGAACTGTAACCGTTAATAACAGAATTACATATCTTTACTGAAACATCATATCTTGGTCTGCATATATGAACATAGCATAATAAACATGTCAACAACATGTATCTATCCATGCAAGTCTTCATGTCATCATATGGATAAGTACATACAGAAGTATTGCTGTGTATTATATGTTGTCATCAATGACAAATATACAATCAATCAACTGTTTAGAATCAAATATCCAACAATCTATGCCAATCTTTAATTATAATATTCTAATATGTATTTTCCTATATCACCACTAACTAAGTTTATTATGTAGTTGTAGAGGTGATAAATGCACCTTTGGAAAAGTTTCTCTTTATTTACAATGTTAATGTTTTGGCCTTTACGACAAAGATTAATGCATTGGACAAAGTGACAATAATAATAATTAATATATTGGATATATTATTGATATATTTATTTAGGATAAAATTGGTTGGATAATAATAATGAATATAAAAGGTTATATTTATTATTAATGATTGATTTTACTAATTAAATATTGAGCAAATAATATAAAAGAATATATTATTATTATGGACCCAAGTCGACCAACTTGGGAGGCCAAGAGTTTATCTTAATAAGCTCATATATTAGAGTGACTTGGAGAAGTTAAGAAGCAACCAAAAACATAATGTTGCCTTCTTCCTTAAGGAAGATCTTTGGATGAGCTTATCTAGGAGCGAAAATACTAGCAACAAATTATATTTTGGAACAAACCGTTTAAGCTCTTATTCAAGGGCGAATTAGAGCAGAATTCAAGGAGAATTAAGAAGCCCTAAAGGACTAATTAGGGCAGAATTAGAGCAGCATTCAAGGGAGAATTGTAGCAGCCCTAGAAGGGCGAACTTGGACAATATTGAGCAGATTATTAGGGAAAATTATTTCAGCCCTAGAAGGGCGAATTTAAGCAGCTCCAAGGTGGAAATTAGGGTAGTCCAAGAAGGGAAAATTAGGATGAATTGAAGTAGTCCTAAGGTGTGAATCTGATAGCACATTAAAGATATTCAAAGGAAGATTCATAGCAGTCCTTGGAGGCATAAGTGCAGCTCAAATTAATTTCAAAGTTAGATCTGAATGCTGATTAGGATCAATCAGAATTGGAAGAATCTCTAAGTGGGCTAAATTCAACATCCATAGAAGTCACATTGGATAAATTGAAGTCTGATTTCTGGGTACTATCTCTCCTTCTTTCTGATTTCATATTTATATGTTGTGCTTAGTGTTTGAAAGACTTATATAGATTTCATATTCCTTGTGATAATCTGAAAACATTAACATGCTATCAGAGCCTAGGTAGAGTAAAAGATCCATTTTCAGATTTAGGAATTCATTCTAACTCTTTCAAAACTAAGAAATACTATGGAAAGCGGGGTTTGGCTCAAATAGTAATTTGACTTTACATCTTATTACATTTTATGAGGGTTTAGATTTGCATCAAGATCTAGGATTATGATTATGCAAATTCATTGGTCCTTCTACGCCTAATATTGATTGTGGCCTATGTTGTGAAACCATCTCATAATTAGCTGGAAAGATATGGGTAAAATTGTGTCAATACATTCTTGCATGTTTTAAAACTATACGATTAACCTTCTTAGAGTAAATTGCAAAATATATGGAAACATACATTGAGAGGGAGTCTAACCTTTTAGACATTATAAGGTACCTAATCTTCAAAGGGAGAAGATAGGATCTATATAAACCTCTCACCATATTGTTCTAGAGGGAGTAGATCATCTTGAGTGGCACATGCCCTAGAGATCATAACCTGGTATGAATTTAAACATTCATGAATAATATGAACCATGGGCATACTAAAAATTTATCCATGTGTGGTTCTGTAGAAGGAAACCCACTTTAGTGCTTGACTTAAGAAGGAGTTTAATCATGGGCTCACTTAAACCTGGTTTTTTAGTATAAACTCCTTCCTTTACTTTTTGCATTCCAATTGTATGAATGTGTGGGATCATTCCTATTGACATGGTTGTTTGACATAGCTAGTTAATTGTTATTAGCTGATTATGAATGTGTAGGACTACATACATTACTTTGGTATATATGTATGGGAACATTAACTATTTTATTAGATACATACATTATAATACCTTAACATGCATATATGAGGAGCATACATTATGCATGGATGCATACTTTGCTTGGACTTATGTATGGGAATATTCACAGCTGATTAGCATAGTTGTTTCTTTGCATATCTGTTATGGGCATAACTGATTGACATACTTGATTATTTATTGGTTGATTACTTGCTATTAGCATAACTGGTTAAATGCCATTAATATGCTATTGACATACTTTAGATATGCAGAAACATAAATATGTTGGCTTTGGCATGAGGGAATTTATATATGTTGGCATATGCTTGCATTGACATATTTTATAGCTGAACACATTTAGTTTGCACTTGGTTATATATAGAAAAATGGTCATATGGTTTCATAAGATAAGATCTATGTGTTTATTCTTATGTTTATATGGCTAACATCCTTGTTATGGATCAATTCTTGATATCATGAGTTTGATATCGATTGAGTCCTTGTGACTCATGGATCTTGGATCCACAAGTTGAGTACATGGAGACATCATGGACTTGATGCGGGAAGCCATTACTCGGAGCATTTAGTGAATATCATGGACTTGATATTCGGCCAATATTGTTGATATCATGTGATTGATATTGGTTGAGTACTTGTGACTCCTGGATCTTGGATCCATGGGTTGAGTACATGGAGACATCATGAAATTGATGTTGGGAAGCCATTACTCGAAGTATTTAGTGAATATCATAGACTTGATATTCATCCAATGTTTTTGATATCATGGGTTTGATATCAATTGATTCCTTGTGACTCATGGATCTTGGATCCACAGGTTGAGTACATGGTGACATCATGGACTTGATGTCAATAAGCCATTAATCGGAGCATTTAGTGAATATCATGGACTTGATATTCAACCAATGTTGTTGATATCATGGATTTGATATTGGTTGAGTCCTTCAGGCTCAGGGATCATAGATCCACAGGAGAGTATATATGGTGACATCATGGATTTGATGGACTTGGTATTCAGTAAACCAATGTTCTTGATATCATGGATTTGATATGATGACATCATGGACTTGATGTCAGTAAGTTATTGATGAATATCATGATTGAGTCTGTTAGACTCAAGGTTGAGTATGTGGCAGATATCATTACCGTAATGACTATAGGCCAATACTAAGAGCACTTGATGAATATCATTGGTACTTGATATTCAGGATATTATCATGGATTGATGGAATACATATGCGACTTATGTTTTCATCATGTTTGATAAGATGATAGATGTGATATCTATGACACTATTGGATAAGGAATGCATTATGGTTATGTTTTTAAGTCCTGCTATAGATGGGAGATCTATAGGTTGATCTTTTCATCAAGTCCAAGAGGGAGTGTTAATGTTTTGGCCTTTACGGAAAATATCAATGCATTGGACAAAGTGGTAATAATAATAATTAATATATTGGATATATTATTGATATATTTAATTATGATAAAACCAGTTGGATAATAATAATAAATATAAAAGGTTATATTTATTATTAAGGATTAATTTTAATAATTAAATATGGAGCAAATAATATAAAAGAATATATTATTATTATGGACCCAAGTTGACCAACTTGGGAGGCCAAGAGTTTATCTTAATAAGCTCATATATTAGAGCGACTTGGAGAAGGTGAGAAGCAACCAAAAACATAATGTTTTCTTCTTCCTTCAACAAGATCTTTGGATGAGCTTATCTAGGAGCAAAAATACTATCAACGAATTATATTTTAGAACAAACCTTTTAAGCTCTTATTCAAGGGCAAATTAGAGCAAAATTCAAGGAGAATTAAGTAGCCCTAAAGGACGAATTAGGGCAGAATTAGTGCAGCATTCAAGGGCGAATTGTAGCAGCCCTAGAAGGGCAAACTTGGACAATATTGAGCAGATTATTACGGTGAATTGTTGCAGCTCTAGAAGGGTGAATTTGAGCAGCTCCAAGGCGCAAATTAGGGCAGTCCAAGAAGGGCAAATTAGGATGAATTGAACCATTCCTAAGGTGTGAATCTAATAGCACATTAGAGACATTCAAAGGCAGATTCATAGCAGTCCTTTGAGGCATAGGCACTTCAAGTCACATTGGAGAACTTGAAGTCACATTGGAGAACTTGAAGTCTGATTTCCTAGTACTATCTCTCCTTCCTTGTGATTTCATATTTATATCATGTGCTTAGTGTTTGAAAGACTTCTATAGATTGCATATTCCTTATGATAATCTAAAAACATTAACAATAATCATCTAGTGTTGTAATGACATGTTTACATGGAATAATTTACACTCATCTTGAGTATGAATTAAATCTACAGAACTGTCAATAAGCATGATTCTATTGTATATTGTCAAACTTGGTAGTAGGTCTTGGCAGTAATTCTAAAGCTAGTAAATATGTATATGCAAAGGCGAATGAATTTTTGAAGCACGCAAATAAACAATTTAGAGTCTCCAATATATGATTAGTACCACACAGAAGTTGAAGACTTCA
Organism: Thuja plicata; assembly: GCA_018584345.1. Lineage (NCBI taxonomy): Eukaryota > Viridiplantae > Streptophyta > Pinopsida > Cupressales > Cupressaceae > Thuja > Thuja plicata. Next base: position 957,278 of record MU225973.1, on the reverse strand, counting down.
AATTTTAGATGGTTTTGACTATAGATAAGGCACAAATCAATTTCTAACATGTTATTCTCCATTACTTTAGATGTGGCAAACTCTCTTAAATTAATCATGAAATCCATGTTCAAATAAATTATTTAGTATACCATACATTAAAAAAATTCCATACTTTATCCAATCTACATTATTTTGTTTAATTTTAAATTATAATTACTCTATTCATTTATTATTTAACCTAAATATTTTGCAATAGATATTTTAAAAGGTTGCGACTTTCTCTCTAAAAAGAGATTTGAATGAATGGATTGGCATCTTTGGTGGGTCATTTAGGTGCTTCAAGATAAGTTTTTAACCCTTTGTATTGTTTCCTTCTTGGCTTTTGTGGCATCTAAACTCCTTTGTCGGCGGGATAAACATTATCCTTTTATTCTTCTCTACTCTATTTCTAAAGGTATGTATTGATTTGAAAGGTATAAAGTGCATCTACGTGTGCATGCCAACAATCAATCCCTCTAAAGTAAGATTTCTGATTTTATACGTATACCAAGTAAGAAAATAATATCAAATGATATTAAGAATCAGGTGTAAAAAGAAAAAGATAAATTTGGAACGTAGCACTTTAACCAAAATGTAGAATTTGTTGCTTCTCAAAAGTCAATAACTGTTAGCAAAACCCAATTCCATCTTAATAAACATCAAATGATTCGACCATGGTATTAGAATCTCAATATACATTTTTTGTTTTTATATTGTGTTAAGGAATACAAATCAATACAGTAGATTAACGAATACATTAGCACATCTTCAATCAATACTAAGTATTCAGGATAATTACCCATACGAGTAGTTATGGGAGTATTATAGCTATCAACTTGGCATTGAATTGGGTTCATTTGAAATGTATGCTTGGGACAAACTCAAAAACATATATTGAGCTTAAATTGGATGAACAATTGTGATCTGAAGAAAGATAATGTGACTTGAGTTTAAATGGGATGTACAATAGTGACCTAAATAAAGATAACGTGACTTTGCTTAAATGAGATATACAATAGTGACATAGATAAAGATAATGCGATTTAAACATAAATGGGATGTACAATAGTAATATGAATAATGTGGTTTGAGTTTAATTAGGACGGAAAATAATGATATGAATAAAATGATTTTAGCGTATATGATACATAATAGTAATTTACTTTAATATATTGTGATAAGGAAATACGAATCAACCTTTAACTTAATAGTTATTTTGTCTATTTCTATTTGTCCAACTTTCTTTTGTTCTTGTTTTCTATTGTCATCAACCGTGTTAAGAGGATATGCTCTTAAGATAAAAGATAAGATGATGTGAACTTCACTTTTTAATTGAGGGACCCTTCCTCGATCAAAGTAAAAGGAAATAGAATGACAATTCTTGTATTACCACATATTTTTTGTTAAGGTTCCCTCAAAAAACAAAAGAGATGAATTGTAAAGACAATTGAAAACAAAGAGAATCATACTTTTCGAAGGGAAAAAGAAGTGGGTATTAGAGAAAATTAGAGATAGGAGTCATTCTATTTCCAAGTGTAAATATGCATTGATTAAAATGGCTTATAAAATTCATTTTGCATTTGTGTCGTATGGTATACGTTTAAGTTGTTGACTATTCTTTTGAAGATATTTATTCATAAGAAATAAGGTGGATCTTACATGGAACAAAATTTAATATGCAAATGTAAAATACTCTTACCTGTAATAGGTGACATTTTAGTCATATTATTCATCATATTTTGGAATACCACATTTATGGTTATAAATTCACATCTCTATCACTATTAATAGAGTCTACATATCATACAATGGCGTCCACATTCATCTGAATGAGTATAATTGTACATGTCACTATTAAAGGATGTGATTTCTACATTCACATATCTATAGCTATACTTTACTAGTATTTCATTAAACTTTGTTTACCTATTAAAGTTGAATTTTAATTTTTTATTCAAACCAAATGTTAGGAAAAAAAAAGAGGGCAGGGAAAAAAAGGATTAGTAAAATGAGTAAGAGTTTTAAAAAATAAAAATAAAACATTTAAAGATGGGGTTAGAGGAAGTCGTTGTATAAACAATTGTGTGTAATTAGCTTGACATGATTATAAAAAATTTGGAGCAATATTATCGTCTATAAAACTTGAATTGGATGAGAGAATTGTAATTGTTTAGAGAGAAGCTTAAACATCTTAATCATTTTTTAGGTTTTAAATTATATTAAAAGATGTTTATGGCCAAATTTTTAAATAAATTTTAGTTGATACATTCAATTACAATTTTTCATTCTATTTCACCATCTCACTTCATATAATTCTATATTTTAAAAAAAGTTGTAGAATTTAACCCTCAAACTATTGCATAAACAAATATGTTATATGTAATTTTCACTAGAACAAATTTTTAATTTTTGTAAAATTCAATAGATAATATTTTATTTTTTCATAAAAATGACCGAAGTGAGCTGTGTGTGTGTGTGTGTGCGCGCGTGTGTGTGTGTAAAGACACACACACACACACACATGTATGTATGTTTATATACATATATGTATATTTATATGTATATGTATATGTATGTGTGTGTGTGTGTGTGTATATATATATATATATATATATACATGCATACATACACATACATACATATGTGTGTGTGTGTGTGTTGGTTTACTGAGAGGGGGGTGAATCAAAAAGCTATGATACTCTAAACCTTTAAAACATAACTCTGATTCAACTCGATAGAACAAAATAAAACAGCAACCAAATCGCCTATAACTTTAATAACTCAAACAACAATTTGCATAAATAGTAAATATCATGCACATAAATCATTCAACACACATAACACCAGATTTAAGGAGGAAACCCAATTTGGGAAAAACCTCTGTGCGAATTGTCACCCATAAATGAAAATACTCTTCTAAAGTATGCTCGATTAAAAGCCAATCATGTTAAAGATTACAATACACATTGTTATATGTGACCCTGTTAGGGGATTTACATCAGACTTGTTAAGATCTTCACCTTGTTAGTAGTGGCCTAATTAGAGGGCTTTGAACACTCTTTTAGAATGTCACATTTGTCAAGGATTTTACAATAAGACTTGTTAAGTCCACTTGGTTAAGAGATTTCTCTATTACAAATGCAAAAAGAAACAGTGTATAAAATGATTTGTTAAATTGCAACTACCTCTTTCTCAATTATATCCCTTATGCGCTCTTTGACTACTGGCATCAACACGTCATCAATCTCTACTTTAGACTCAAATATACACCTCTTTTCTCTTCACTACTTCAATCGGTATCACTTCAACACTTCAACTTGCCCACCCTTGTGTTATTCAAATTCATTCTTTAAATAGACTCTATTTTTGGCTCTTAATATCCTTGATTAGGTTTTGGTTCAATCACTCTCATCTGTTAGATCAACTTTTTGAACTGATTTAGTGAATTTGATACTGGGTGAACCGCTTCAGTATCACCTCGGAACTTGCACTTTTCTTGGAAGTAAAACCATCACTTTTTCCGCTTATCTATACCATAGATCTTTACCTTGAATTTTCCCATGCGTAGATCTCATAACTAACTTCTTCTTCATCCTTTGGATCTTCCAGATCACTATGGTTCACCATTAAATACATTCTTATCCTTGTTTCTAACATCTGTTCTTCTCAACAACTAACTCTTGACTTGGTGACTAATATGCACTCCTCGATGCCTCAATATCTCAGTGTCTTGACCGACTTACACAACCCTTTACTAACAGACTTCTTTCTGCTTGGTAACTTAACTATTTAGTCTTACCGACTTGCCCAATTTTCTTTACTGACTTGATAAATTAGAAAAAAAATTATCTCAATATGAACTTATTATTGTCCGATCTTTATGAACTTGCCCAATTAAATCAACTCTGAAAGATATGGCAATTCAATATGAATCAGAAATCAATTGCTTAACATCAATGACAATAATAACTGATCTAATACTTTATACAATCTTGTATACCTCTAATCTCCTTCTTCATCATCATCTCCATTAGTTGAGTAATAATCTCCCTTTTTGGTATTGATGGCAACACTATCAATTGATGATGGCATACTTTAACATCTCTGATATGTCTTTACTCCCTCTGAGCTGTTTGATCTTATTCTCCCTCTGTGTTCAATTCTCATTCTCTCTTTAAAATCTTTCACCCATTGTCCCTCAGTCTGTTCTTACTTATTATCCCTCTTTGTGTTCTTAGATCATCAATCATACATTCCCCCTCTTTGACAATAATTCCAAAGGGGCATACTCCTGAAAAGTTGTTCAGGAACTGGATTATACCTTGTATGTATTGATAACTCATTCCATACATAATTACTTTACACAACTTTAGGCATCACCTAAAGTGTGAGTACTAGCATCAACTCACAAAACAGATATTCTATTGAATCCTAAAATTGACGCAACATGCATCTTTCTCTAGTTAATGTTGGATAGGGGTAGGACCCCTAATTTACCTCTGAGATACTCAAAATCATCCTTCGGTAGTGGCTTGGTGAATATATCTTATAATTTCTCCTTTGAATTCACATACTCCAGCATCACATGTTTGTCTTGAACTTGTTATCTCAAGTAATGATACTTGATAGAAATGTGTTTGGTCTTAGAATACATCACTAGATTCTTTGATATGTTTATAGCACTAGTATTATTACAAAAATAGTAACTAGAGCATTAATCTCCTCTTGCATACCTTCAAGTAGTTATTTGATCCATACAATGTTTGCACAACTCATAGTTGCAACAACATATTCAGCCTCGTTAGTAGAATGTGATATATGTAACTTTATTTCTTACTTAGCCATGTCACTAATCTTTCTCCTAAAAAGAAAGCTCTTCCACGTATACTTTTTCTATCATCAATGTTTCCGGCCCAATCAGCATCTATAGACCTTCAACTCAAAAGTTCCACCTATCTTGTATAGTAGACCAAAGTCTTCAGTTCCTTTATCTAAACATTCTTTTAACTACAGACATATATGATTCCTTTGGATTGGTAGAAAATATTGCAACAATACCAACTGCATGAGCTATGTCAAGTCTTCTATTTACAACATATTGTAACTTACCAGTCATTGATCGGTAGAATGTACCATTCAATTCCTTTGACTCGTCTTCGTTTGATAACTTGCAACCAGTAACCATCGGTGTTCTAACCGGTATTTATTCTTCCATCCCAAAAGTCTTTATGATCTCCTTGATGTACTTTGATTATGTGATGTAGATCCCATCCTTGACTTGTTGAATCTGTAGTCCAAGAAAGAATTTATCTCCCCTATCATGGACATCTAAAACCTTTCTCATCTCTTCAGAAAAGGATATGCATAATGTGTTATTGCCTCCAATAATAATACCATCAACAAATATTTCAGCAAACAAAATATTATTATTACTATCACATTTCATATACACATTACTATTGTCACTAGTTCTTTGAAATCCAATCTTGATTAGATATGCATGTAACCTTTCACACCAACCTCGGGGTGCTTGTTTCAAACCATATAGTGCATTGTGCAGTTTGCATACCATGTCCTTGTTAGTATTCTCAATAAATCCTTCAGGTTGTTCTATATAAACTTCTTCAAGAATACCATTAAGAAATGTAGACTTAACATCCATTTGATAGATTTTAAATCCTCTATAAGCTTCATATGCTAGTAGAATCCTAACTCCTTCTAATCTAGCAACAGGTGCAAAAATTTTACCATAGTCAATACCTTCTTCTTATGCATACCCTTGCAAACTAGTTTTTCTTTGTTTCTAATTACATCTCCATGTTCATTTAATTCGTTTCTAAAAATCCACTTTGTAGAAATAACATTTTTATCTTTAGATCTTGGTACTAAACTCCATGTGTTATTCTTTTCAATCTAATCTACCTCTTCTTTCATAGCTTTAACCAAGTATTCATTCTCCAATGCATCTTTTACTCTTCTTGGCTCTAATTCAAAAATTAAGCATGTATTATCTCTTACCTTGCTTCTTGTCATAATTCCAACATTCTTGACTCCAATTATCTTACTCGTTGAGTGGTGTCTCCTCACATACTTGGCTAGAATAGGCTCGGTAACAGGTGGAATTTCATTTCCATCATTCGGTGGTAGTTCTCTATGTTCAGATTCCTCCTCGGCTTGTTATTTTGATAAGGTATCAGGAACATAAGGCTGAACATATAAAAATCTTTGGTAGTCCTCAAGTTCCTTCTTGCTTTCCTCATCATTTTTCTCTGCAAATTCATCAATTCTTACATTTGCACTTTCCATAATTTTGTTAATAGACTTGTTCAAACATTTGTAAGCTTTTCTCTTTGTATAATATCCTAATAATATTCCTTCATCTCCTTTAGAATCAAACTTACCATCTCGAGCATCTTTTAGAATATAACATCTACTTCCAAATACTTTGAAATAACTTACATTCGGTTTTTGATCATACCAAATCTCATATGGAGTCTTTTGTGTCTCTTTCTTCAATTGTACTCGATTAAGTGTATAAACAGCAGTATTGACTTCTTCTCTCTAATATATTTGAGAAATACCCTTCTCAATCATCAGTGTTCTTGCACAATCCACAATGGATCTATTTCTCCTTTCAGCTATACCCTCCTGTTGTGGTGTCCTTGATGCATAAATTTTTCTCTTCATTCGATGTTCATTGCAGAAGAGTGTAAAAATCATTAGAAGTAAACTATTTTTTTTGTCATTTGTCTCTTTATTCCATGTCTCTGCAATTTTTTTTGGTCTCTGGCCTAAGCCCTACACCTTGTTGAGTCAAAATCTTGGCTAAAACCCTAAACCCTCAAGACTTGTTATGTTTTAATGCTACCTTTTTGAAGGTCACTTAAAGGCTTTTAAGCCATGTGCATTTTTCCTTGCCTTTATCTCTTAATCTCAAAATGATATGGAATATGCTTTAAGGATTTAGAGATTATGCGCACGTCGTTGATCAAGATTTAGATGTGCAGTTGGCGTTGAACCGCTAGACAAAGTCAAGGTCAAGCTTTTTATTCAGAGACCTGGTGAGGACCGTCGATGTAGTTTTGATCGTGTGGTAGGTGTTGAATCTCTGAATGAACTTAGTGGTTAAGAAATGTTTCAGTGACTTGGTGCAGCCTTTATCTCATGATCTCATAATTTGACCAGAGTCAAGAAAGGGTTTGCTTTTTTTCTTTGTCACTAGATCTCCCAATAGACCTGAGGTTAAGTAATTTGTTCAAAGACTTGGTGAGGATCGTTGATCTTCTCAGAGATGAGTGACTAGCACTTAATCACTAGATTATAGTCAAAGTCAAGTTTCTATTCGGCGATTCAGCGAGGTCTATTGATTGCGTTCTATTCTTTTTTTATCGTGTGGTCTGTGCCAAACCTCCAGATCAAATCATGGGTCAAGGTATTGATTCGGTGACTTGGCATTTCCCTTTATCTCTTGATCTCGTAATGAAAATCATTGTCAAGAAAATTCAAGTTGGGTTTATTTGGTGATGTAGGAGCATCTTGGGTTATTGGCAATCCTACACAACTAAATAGATATTTTTCTTTTAGTTCTTTTATTTGTTCTCTATCACTCGGGTTCTGTTGCTCGGGCATGCTTGTTTTTTTTTTCTCAGTTATGATTTATCGATGGGTTTTGGTGATGTCTTTACTGGTGTGTTTTGGTGATGCCATTTACCGACGGGTTTTCTGATGCTCGAGAATGCTTTAATGATGAGTTGCTTATTTTTGGTAACCATCTGCCTGAGACTGTTATTTTGGGAGATGGATCTTTGGCCAACTTCTTCAATTAATTCCAATGGCTTAATTTATTTGGGGTCTCTGATTGGGATATGTGTGGACCTAAATCTAGGTCTCTCTTATGGATTTGAGCGCCGACCTCTTATGGTGGACTCTTGTATACATTTGGTTGTATGTTCTTAGTTTAAACACACTTCTTAGAGCAAGAAAGAAAATGTTTTGATATTCAAATCAAAGGTCTATGATCTCTGTTGTATGAAGATCTTGTTGTAATTGAATATATGGCCCAAACCGGGAAGGCCTTACAGCTCGGCATGTAATGATTTTGATCAAGTTAATATAAAGGATCACTATTTTTTCTTCTCTCACTCTATTTTTTGGCTTTTGCATTGGTTCTGCAAGGTGGTTTGGTGTTTGGGAGTGCCTTTGGCCCCTCCTACTAAATCTCCTTGAATCAGGTGGTATCAGAGCATGGTGAGATCTAGTTCCTTCTTGAAACCCTAACCCTAGTTGGTATTGTTGTGGGGTAGCATATTGCAATCTGACCTACAATTGCAGAGGGATTCAAGATGGTTCATGGGAGAGGAAATGTAGATCCACATCCAGCTGATATGCTTAGATAGATGGCTTCTAGATTGGAAGCTATAGAGATATCCCAGCGCAGAGGAATACACATGGATGATGTTAATGATGATGAAAATGAAGAGGTTCAAGGTGAAGCTACACCTGCACCTGTGATGAATCAGGAAGAAGAGTGATTCCTGAGAGCCTTGATAAGTTAAAAATCCACACCTCAGTTCAATCCTCCTGAGTACAGTGGAAAATTGGATTCTGATGAATTGATTGACTGGATAACTGAGATGGAAAAGTATTTTGAATATGAAAGTGTAGCAAAGGATAAGAAGGTGAAGATTGCAAGCACAAAGCTGAAAGGTCATGCATCCTTATCGTGGGAACATCTACAATTGGATAGAAAGAATAAAGGCAAAGACAAAATCAAGGTATGGGATAAGATGGTGAACAAATTGAAAGGCAATTTTCTACCTTGTGATTATCAGAGTAACCTGATTAGGAGAATGCAAAGATTGAAGTAGAAGGATAAATCTGTGAAAGACTATAGTCAAGAATTATATAGATTGGACATTAGATATGGACATGTTTAGGATGAAGTGGAAATAATTGCAAGATACTTGAATGGCTTGAGAAGTTCTATACAAGATGAGATCAGTTGGTCAAGATGGAAAGCATTGAGGAGGCATATCAATTTTCCCTAAAAGCTGAGGAAAAGCTAAACAGAAGGTATGAACAAAGACAAAGAGGAAGAGGTGGTAGATTCCCTAGAGGAAGAGGTAGATCCCATGGTGAAAATAATAGATCAAAACCAGACAAGTCAATTCTAGACACATCTCAAGGTAAAGGAAAGACTGAATGGAAAGGTGGAAATTCATACCGAGGAAGAGGAAATTACTCTAGAGGTGGATATAGTAGAAGAGGTTTCCAAGTAACTTGTTACAATTGTGGTGAAGAAGGTCATAAATCCTTTGAATGTACACATGCAAGCAAGAAAGGTGGTAGCAATAGAATAAATGCATTAGTGCAAGAGGAACCATCCAATGAACCTGAAAGCAATCTCATGATCCAAAGGATACTATGGAGTGAGAAAGCTAAGAAGGATCCTATCAGGAAAATTTTGTTCAAAACCAGATGTAGAGTTGCAAACAAAGTTTGGAAAGTGATTGTTGACAGTGGAAGCTTGGAGAATCTGGCATCTAAGGAAATGGTTGCAAATTTGTAGTTGGAGAGGATGAAACATCCAAAGCCCTATCAGATATAATGAATCAAGGATGATCATTTATTAATAGTGAGTGAACAATGCTTTGTGAATTTAAAAATTGGAAAATACTATGATAAGGTGTTATGTGATATTATGCCTATGGGTTGTTGTCATATTTTCTTGGGTAGACCTTGGCAATATGATAGACATGCTATACATGATGGAAGGTTGAATAAATATTCTATTTGGGTTGATGGTAAGAAGCAAGTTTTGTTACCTTTGATTGAAGAATCTATTGGTAAGATATTTACATCTGTGAAAGTTTGCCTGGTGGAAGGTAGATAGTTTGTTAAGGATTGAAAAGAAATGATATTTGTTATGCTTTGATTCCTAACAAACCTATTAAGAATCGAGAAGATGACAATCCTACAGAAGTTGGGAAGTTTCTCACTGAGTACAAGGAGATAATTTCAAATAATGTACCTGATGGTTTGCCACCAATGAGAGATATTAGTCATTGTATGGATCTAATTCTTGGAGCTAGTTTACCAAAAAAAGCACCACATCGATTAACACCGACTGAGAATGAAGAGCTTAACCGATAATTTCATGAATTGTTGAACAAAGGCTTGATCCAAGAAAGTTTGAGTCCATGTGCAGTACCTGTTGTATTGGCACCTAAGAAGAATGGAGAATGTGCACTGATTCCAGAGAAATCAATAAGATCATAGTGAAGCATAGGTTTCCTATACCGAGAATGGATGACATAATGGATTGTTTTAGTGGAGCAAAGTATTTTACCAAAATTGATTTGAAAAGTGGATATCATCAGATCAAAATGAGAGAAGGTGATGAATGGAAGACTGCTTTCAAGACAAAGGAAGGTTTGTATGAGTGGTTGGTTATGCCTTTTGGTTTAACTAATGCACCCAGTAATTTTATGAGGTTAATGAATGAAGTTTTGAATAAATTCTTGAATAAATGTGTGATTGTATATTTAGATGATATTCTTATATTCAATAAGACTAAAGAAGAGCATTTGATGCATATAAGACAAGTGTTATAGAGATTGAAAGAGGAAAAGTTGCTGATAAATCTGAAGAAATGTTCATTCATGAAAGAAGAGCTTGTGTATTTAGGTTTTGTGATTTCAACTGATGGTTTGAAGATGGATCCAGAGAAGGTTGAACCTATACTAAACTAGACTACACTTGAAAATGTCACTGAGGTAAGATCATTTCATGGATTGGCAAGTTTTTACAGAAAGTTTATCAAAAAATTTAGTTCTATTTGTAATGCTATGACTGAAACAATGAGAGGAGACAAAAGAGAATTCAAATGGACACATGGAGCTGATAAGAGTTTTGAGACTTTGAAGTTGAAAGTTGTTGATATACCTATGCTATCATTACTTGATTTCAATAAGGTATTTCAAGTTGAATGTGATGCAAGTGGAAGTGAAATTAGAGTTGTATTAACTCAAGAAGGTAAACCTGTTGCTTTCTTTAGTGAAAATTTGAATGATGCAAAAAAGAAAATATTGTGTCTATGATCAGCAGTTCTATGCTATTGTGCAAGCTATGAAGAAATGAAGAGATTATTTGATGCCAAATGAATTTGTGTTGTATATTGATCATAAGGCTTTATAGTATTTAGGTAGTCAGAATAAGATAAATCAGAGACATATTAAATGGGTAGAGTATTTGTAGAGCTTTACATTTGTGATTAAGCATAAGAGTCTATTTTCTAACAGAGTTTTTGATGCATTGAGTAGAAGAAGGTCATTATTGACTGAAATGAGAATTGAAGTTCTTGGTTTTGATGACATGAATAATTTGTATGAAAGTGATCCTGATTTTTCAGAGCAGTGGAGAGTGTGCAGAGAACCTAATACCAATCAATCAAGTAAGTATGAAGACAATTTCATTCAGGAAGATATGATGTTCAAAGGTATTCAATTGTGTATACCAAGATGATCAATGAGAACTAGTTTGATTAAGGATAAACATAGTAGTGGATTGGCTGGACATTTTGGTATTGATAAAACATTAAGTTTGCTGAAGGAGAGATATTTTTGGCCTCAGTTGTATAAGGATGTTTAGAAATTTTTAAGAAGTTGTGGAGTCTTTCAAGTTGCAAAAGGAGTGAGTAAAAACACTAATTTGTATACACCTATTACTGTTCTTGAGAAACCTTGGAGTGATATCAGCATGGATTTTGTTCTTGGCTTACCTAGGACAGAAAGAGGTAATGATTCCATATTTTTTGTTGTGGATAGATTTTCTAAAATGATATATTTTATACCATGTAAGAAAACATCAGATGCAGTACATATAGTAGATCTTTTCTTTAAGGAAATTGTCAGATTGCATGGATTACCGAAGAGTATCATCTCTGACCGAGATAGTAAGTTTGTTAGCTATTTTTGGAGAACAATTTGGAAGAAGTTGGATACTGAGTTGAAGTTTAGTTCTACATTTCATCCATAGACTGATGGCTAAACAGAGTTTGTAAGCCAAAGTTTGGTTAATTTTTTGAGATACTTAGTTGGAGACACACCAGGTAATTGGGATTTGATGTTGGCACAAGCAGAATTTGCATACAACAGTTCAATGAATAGAAGTACTAGAAAGACACCTTTTGAGATTGTTCATGGCACACAACCAAGAGGTATATCATATTTGAGAGATATTTTTGGAGAAGAGAAAATAAGTGGTGAAGCAAAAGAATTTGCAGAATTTATGAAGATATTGCATGAAGATGTAAAACAGAAGCTAGAGAAAAGTAATCAGAAATACAAAGACAGTGCAGACAAATTAAAAAGACATAAAACATTTGAAGCTGGTTATGTAGTGATGGTTCATCTGAAGAAAGGAAGATTTCCTATTGGAAAATATGGTAAAATTGAGATGAAGAAATTTGGTCCTTGCAAAATACTAAGAAGATTTGATAGTGGAAATTCTTATGAGGTTGAATTACCTGTTGACATGGATATATCACCTATATTCAATATTTCAGACTTGTATGAAAATCATGAACCTGATGAAGAAATGAAAGTACCAAGTGATTATCCTAAGAAACAGATAGAAGAATTTGAAAAGATTCTGAAATAGAGAATTGGCAGAAGCACAAGAGGAAAGGAATACATGGAGTATCTGGTGAAGTGGAAGAACAAACCGATTGAGGACTCATCTTGGATTTCTCAATCTAAGTTGGATTCATTTTAGGTTGGACTTGATAAATGATTTAGAGAATCATTTATTGTAACCCCAGGTGTCTGATGTAGGAGCATCTTGGGTCATTGCCAATCGTGCACAACCAAAAAGATGTTTCAGTTCATTTATTTGTTCTTTGTCGCTTGGGTTCTATTGCTCGGGCATGCTTGTTTCATGTTTCTTAGTTATGATTTATCGATGAGTTTTGGTTATGTCTTTATCGATGTGTTTTGGTGATTCCTTTTACCGATGGGTTTTCTGATGCTCGGGAATGCTTTACCGACGGGTTGCTGATTTTCGGTAACCATCTTCCAGAGACTGTTATTTTGGGAGTTGGATATTTGGCTGACTTCTTCAGTTAATTCTGATGGCTTAATTTATTTGGGGTCTCTCATTGGGATCTGTGTGGACCTAAATATGGGTCTCTCTTATTGATTTGAGTGTTGATCTCTTATGGTGGACTCTTGTATGTATTTGGTTGTATCTTCTTAGTTTAGACACAGTTCTTAGAGAAAGAAAGCAAATGTTTAGATATTGAGATCAAAGGTCTGTGATCTCTGTTGTATGAAGATCTTGTTGTAATTGAATATATGGCTGAAACCGAGAAGGCCTTACAGCCCAGCACGTAATTATTTTGATCAAGTTAATATAAAGGATCGCTATGTTTTCTTCTCTCACTCTGTTGTTTGGCTTTCACGTTTGTTCTACAAGGTGGTTTGGTGTTTGGGAGTGCCTTTGGCCCCTCCTACTAACTCTACTTGCATCATTTGGAGATTTAGAGATAAGCTTATCTCTGAATCTCTGAATGAAGGCATAGTTAATTCAAAGATCTCAAGATTAAGCATTGGTTGTGTTAAGCTCTGCATACCCGTCCCTACATTTTATGGGAAAATGTTGGGTCCCCCCTTTTTGCTTTTGTCCTTTGTTTCTTTCTCTTTTTCTTTCTTTGGCCTTTACCTCCACACGGTCATTGTGGTGTTCCTTTTTTATCTTCCCCGCTCCGGGACCCAGTCCCAGAGTGTTTTGTTTCTTTGTGCCAGTCAGATTCTAGACCGCGGGATTCTTTGCCATCTCTTCCTCTTTAGTTAGAGGGTGTGGTTGCATGGATTACCCAGGCCTAGAGTCTAGAGGTTTTCCTTTTCTTAGGACTTGAAAAAGGAAGTGGTGCATTTTTTACATAAGGGTATAAATGAGGTTTCATTTGTCATTTTTACATTTTACCATGAAAAAATTACCCTAAGAAAATTAAGAGTGATTAAGTGTGATTTGTGAAAATTACCAGTGAGCTTAGTGTGTTTGCTTCGAGTGTTTAGCAGTCAAGTTTGAGCTTGCGCGTGCTTCTGGTTACCCTGCAAGGTTTTCAGTGTTTGTGGTTCATGAAGTTACTGGTTTGCAGAGCACCTCACGTGCTCCTCCTCTCGCATTTCCTAGTTTCAAGGTAGGCCCTTCTGGTTCTCTCTATTTCTTTTTGTTTGCTTCATTCTTTCTTTTCTGGTTTTCTCTTTTTGTCTTCTGGTCTTCATCATCACCTCTCGCTGGTGGGATGGCTTCATAGGAAGGTTGTCTTCCTTCCATGCACTGTATTTTTGTTTATATTTGTGAATAATGTAAGTTTCTATGTGAATAATTTGTAAATAGTGTATGTTGGTTGTAAATTTCTATAAATTGTTAGTAGTTTGAAGGTTAGTGTCATCTGTTGTAAATTTGTCATTCTTTGGCCTCCTAAGTAAATAGGGTGTCCATAGTGTGTCTCTACATTCTTGGTCTGTACATTCTATTTTTTCCTACCCACACTGTGGCAAGCTCACCGTGCCCTGTTGTATCATAGACCCCAAATTTGAGCTCGCCCACTTGGTTTCTTCTTGGTTCAAACTTGGCACCTCACCTATTCAAGCCATGGTGGTTTTCTCTCTCCTCCATCATTTTAGCATTGATAACAGGATTAAATTCCCCCATGTATGGTCATTTAAAATCATCCCAAGTTTCATTCATTTCATCCGTGTCAAGACATCTATCGCCATTAAGTGTCATAACTTTATTTATTGCATGACCATGCAACAACCCATGTCAGCCCAGTATAGGTGACTGCCCGATCATTTCAATAATGGCTAGGTTCTCCAGACTCTAGGTTCTACGTAATCCCATGACCTTTATCACATTTTTGCATGGACCAAAACTCCCTCAAAACCCCCAGGTGTTGATTAAATGCAAAGTGAGTTATTATTTATTACATTTCTAGGATTTGATACAAACTAACGTCTTTTTGAACAGGTGTGAAATGGTGATGAAATCTCAGGAACATGGAAATTAGTTTTATTTAATAACTTGTATTAACGGTTGTCTGGTTGTGCAAGCTATCAACAAATCAACGGTCAATATGTCTGAGGTAGCTTCTCCTCTTGGAAGTCTGGAACTTCCAACCAAATCAACAAGAGTGGCTACCAAGTCAAAGGCCCAAAGGGCACTGGAAAAAATCCTGCTTACATCCAAATATCCAAAGGATGGTGCCCTCGTAGGATCCAAGGTGGATTCTAAGTTGTAGCTAGTCACCAGCACTAAGGTCAGACCTTGGGCCGGATTACAAGGCATAATCAGAACAATATTCACCTAGTGTTTCGCCAGAGATAATACAAAAAAGAATGTGGCTGCCTCTGGTATCATTAAAGTGGCCTACTTCCCCTACTCTTTGCAGGCCCCAGAGTTGATCCTAACTCTGGCCAAACACTACAACACCACCATCTGGGCCGTGATACTTACTACTACTCTTCCAATGGGCCATCTAATGCCCTTAGTATATTTGGACATTGTTACATTCACTTCGCGGCTGAGAATCCCCTAGTTCTCCACTTCTATTGTCATCTCCCATGCCACCTCACTATAGGATTTTGACAAGGTTCTGTAGCTCACCCAACAACACCTCAACAACCACTGGCTAAAGACACCAAGGAAAGACTACAAGAAGATGAAATTGGAGATCCCCTAAGTAGATTTCAAAGAGAGCATCCAAGCGGGGATCATCTTCTTATGTTGGGTCTTTAGAGAATCTCATGCATGGGATTTCTCATCGTGGATGTACTATTTCCTATATGGCATCTCCACAAATGGGCAAAATTTTGACTGGGAAACAATTGTTGCCAATCATGTAGACTTCCAGTTGAAAAATGTCGGCCAAAATTCAAAGTTCTACATGACTTTGTATGTGTTATGGGCACTGGCATAGAAAAGACCCAGAATTAAGGCTTTAGTTACAGTGGGCATCCTTGGGACCAGGCCTGACTAGAATGCTTCGTGGGACCATTTCCCCAGATTCAATGGGAAGCCTGCTTCCCCAATTTTTGCAGAGTAAATGACACCTTCATTTACTTCAACATTTTGATCTCATCCTGGGATGTCGGTTACCAGCTATAAAAGGAGGCTATGGCCTTGGTGAGTACATACGAAAATTATTTCATTCAATTTCATCAACATTTTTACATTCAGGTGACTGGATTCTTCGGCAAGCCCTACCTACTCCCCAAGCATTGTTGGGATAGGATTATTCTTTTGGAGTTCTGCAGGAAAATCTTGGAACTTCACACATTCTATGGAGTGAAGAAGGTTACCTCCATCCCATTCCTGATCATTTGTGGGAACTATTCTTGCAGCCTTGTAGTGGCCAAAGAGACCGATAATAAGTTGAAGAGTCTAGGGCTAGCTGAGTTCCACCTGGCAAGGAACAATTTTGACCCACTCAAAAAGATAAGTACACCACTACCTCGAGAGTCCGCACCAAATGAGCCTCACATAGAGGATTTATGGGTAGATTTCCAAGATGACTTCAATGTCTAGGAGGGAGGATACTCAAGGATGACCAAAGGAATGATGAAGAGCCTCGGCCTTCAGACCTTTCCAAAAGATTTTTTGGACAGCGGGCCCTTGGAGGACCCATCTTACAAGCTATAGGGGATCCACAAGATGGATCTCCCTCTAATGGATTGGGACACCCCAAAGACCTTAACAATTGAGGATGTCACCTAGGGCATTGTTAAACGTTGCCATGAGTATTTTTCACAAGTGTGCCAAAAAAGTGCCCGCTGGGGTCCAATTTTGCGGGGGTCCTCTTCTGCCTCTGAATTGGTTGGGAAGAGCAGAGACAAGGGGAAAGAAAAAGAAGGCACCCCATCCCAGGTCACACCCCCAGCTCCACTCCCTATTCTGAAATAAATCCACACTCATCTCAAGGTGTCATGCCAGCTAAGTGAAACATTGAGTGCCCAACTTTCTCTCGGCCATCCAGTTACTCTGTTGGGATCTGCCCTCCCGTCAAGCTCACCATCACTTGTAGCATTAATGATCCAGGTGGTGAACACAGAGGATGAGAATGCAGCTATCTTGGACATTGGGGTCCCATTGTAGACAAGAAGGAAGAAGCCAAGGGTGGATAACCCTCCACCAAGTGCAAATATAAGCCCTGAGAAATCAGTCAACATTCCTATGGAGGTTATCTCTTCCATCCCTAAAGCAAAAGATCGACCTGAGGCTTCCCCTCCCCATGATAATTTTGATGACATCTTCCAAACTGAAGATCTATTAAATCTACATGAATATGTCAAGTGGGCATTAGAATAAATCACCGCACAAGAGGCATAAAATATCCTTGGGGAGGGAGAAATGTGAGAAAGGGAAATTTCCCCAGAAGAAGAAGTCCGGGAGCAAGGGAGGGAGTAGGAGAAAGAACAAGAATTGGTAGATATACCAAGTACTGAAGAAATAGTGGTCTCAGGGACTAAGATAGAGAAAAGGTAGACACAAGATGAGTAGCTAACAATGGCTTGGGAAAATAGACCTTCGGGAGCAACCGTACCCCCAGTCATCACACTCCAGATGCCTCAAGTTAATCTGGGTGATCGACTACCCCAGAATCTAATATTTGGCCAGGTAGTCTTCATAGCCCAACATCCAGATCTAGGCTAGACACATTCACCCCCTCTAGAAGACGTGCCCTCAGAGGAGAATGTCCCAGCAGATAATGCTGAAGAAAACCAGCAGCAACAAGGCACAGAGGAGAACCCTGGAGACAAAGATGCAGATGTTATAGGTGTTAGTGGAGATGGGATCCCCAACACCACAGATGAAAATTCCACCAAGGTGGGAGACACAAGGAATCTCGAGGAGCAAGAAAAGGAGTCCACATAGACCATAGATGTCAGAGAAAAGAAGCCAACTCCCAAGGAAAACCCCAGTACCCAAGACCTAGCCATAAGACTAGGGTGCCACCATAGTGGTTGGTAGAGTCAAGGAAAAGGAAGGCCCCAAAAGAAATGAGAGTTCCCCTCTCCTTGCCCAAATTGATGGCCCAAAATCAAGAGGCTAAGAAGCCCAAGAAGGCCCAGACCATCCATACCCTTCAGGCCAGTCTGAGAGGAAGTATAGTCGCAGTCATGGCAATGCCTCCCCCAAATGCAGAAGCGGAAACCGTAAGAGCCAAAGAATACACAGTTATAGAAGTTCCTCTAGGGAGGAGAGATAAACAGGGGGAATTGAACCTATTGAAAGAAGCTACCCAGGAAATTGAGGACCGGTATGATAGAAAGGCCCAGAAACTGAAGGAGGAAAGAGAAAAGAATAAAAAACTCCTTGGGATTCTCACAGAACTAACTCAGCCATTGGTTGAGATCCATCTGGAAGCCTCCACATCTTGTACACTACTCCCACAGGGTGACTTTGATGCTCTAAGGGCCATGAAGAAGAAGGCACAAGCAGTGGATGGGTGAGTCGCTAAGAAAATCATAGTCGTAAGGCAGTTCTTGGCAGTGACACTACCGGACCTCTATCAGGCCAACAATATTTTGGGCCAAGTGAACGGTGTCATCTCCCTATGGGAGAAAGAAATGGAAAAGTATGAAGAGTGGAGGTCCGAATTAGAAGAAATGATGAACTTCGGGGAGGAATTCATCATGAAAATAGGCATTTTGGGAGATGAACCCTTTAGGTTCCTCCGGGCCCAACACTCCACACTTGGCCTCAAAATTGAGGTGAGCAAGCAACTAGTAGTGGCCCTAAAGAATAGAATCTTGGAAGTCCGGGATTCTTTAAATTCATATATAGCATTTGTAACAAGGGTTTCGCAAGTCGATCCCTTCACCACCAGGACTTGTGCTCTGGAAGATTTTGTATTAAGTAAATTTGATGAGCTAATGGAGTCACAGTACCAGTCCCTCAAAGATTTTTATAGAGGGAAAATGTCAAAATTAAGTGGCTGCAAAATTCAAGGAAGGGACTGGTGATGTTGACGAGAAATTTGGGGTTGTCAATGACCAGTGGGACTGCATCAAGGACTTAGATGAGGAAGGAATAGGCTAGATTTTGGAGGCCTTCAAATAGAACAAGAAATACTAAAGTTCTCCAGACTCCAGAGATTTTCACTAGCAGGGTAGAGTTTTGTAAATTGATTATTCTTTGAGTGTAAGCTCCCGGACCCTAGAATTTTGGGTTCGATGTTTTTTATTCATTCACAACAATCTGCCTCTAGGTTCCCCATAGCTGACCAATCACTGTCAAGCAGTTAATAAGGGTCAGAAGGTAGGTGATCCTGATAAAGTATGTCAGGTGGAGGGGATGGCTCTGACAGATGGTTCTCCTAAGGCACCGCTCCTACATTAACTACCTGGTGCACATTGAAGACAAGGAGCCACAAATTGCATTTATGATGCATGTATCCTCGGTTACCAGGACAATCCAATTTCATCCATAAGTACCTTGACTCTCTTCTCTAGGTCGATTCTTCCAGATTTCTCATCTTATCTTCTTCTTCTATCTTGTCAGACCTCTGCATATTCTGAGGTGATTGTAAGTGGTGCAAGTAGTACCAGCCATAGGATAATGTATTATGTTTGGGCAAGTGTACTGATAGATTAGGTTAAGTTTTAGGTCAAAATTTGTGTATAAATAAGAGTTTTGACGTCATAATAAGGGCCAGAGAAATTGAGTATTTTATAGTCCAACAAGTAATAGAAGCATAGCATTTCATTTTCAGTTGTTTTCAGGAGCTCAATGCTCAATTGTTCTTAGTAGCTTAGAATGCTCCCTTGGAGCCATGAATGTACTCGCTAGTGATGCTGGAGCCATTTGAGTTAATGAAAGAAGGAAGGACATCTTATGGCCATGTGTTATTATTGTTCTGATCTCTGAAGTTTGCAAATATCTTTTGTGCAATATGTTTTCTTATGTCCTTTGATCCTATGTTTTAGTTTAGATTAATGATCTTATCTCCCCTTGGTACTGAATGCATGTGAATTACTAGTTCTTTATGTATTTGGTATTTAGTGTAATTTTCTCGCAATTGAGCTTAGTTTGATGTTTGAATTTTTGTTGCATATCTATAGGTAGAAACATATATCTAACCTTGATCAATCTTTTGCAATTTATTTATTGAGTCTAAATGCTTGCAGGAACCCTACCCATTTGAAATCCCCAAGAAGATGAGTAAAAACTAGCTATCCCCTCACACAACAGTCACCTACCCAACTTAGCTCCCATGCACCATCAATTCCTAACTACCAAGTGCTTGGAGGCTAGGAGAATTCATTCTCAGGTAAACCTCTTCAGGCAAAGTTGGCTGGTACCCTAGTATCTGGTGACAACTTACCTCTATTGGCGGAGCTGATCACAAAGTCCCATCAACAAAAACTAGCACTAGAAGGAGGGCATGAGCTCATCTCCCTCGAAAGATTTCAATTTTGCACCGCTTGAGGGCTCCCCAAGCAGTAGTTTTAGGAACCAAATTTTTGTGGAAGAGGGTCATCTTCACTCCTACGTTTTGAAAGAATCCTTCTATCAGTCCCGAATCCCAGAGAGTTTGTAGAACTCAAACATCCCGTCTGAAAGAGTAGGACCCAACAAATGAGACAACCAGCCAATTTTATCTGGGGATTCACTACACACTGAAATACCCATTTCTCAGGAAAATCCTGGGAACTAACATCCAACATAGTCAAAACCAAATAGTCCCAATGGCTACCTGCTTTGGTAATATCGAGTCCCCAATGGGGTAGTTCCCTAGTGCTACCAACCATCTTCCTCGGCATTTGGAGAAGATCTTCCCCTAGTATGAGCACCTAGGCCCACAAACTACAAAAGAACATCTTCAAGCCTATAAGGATTCTATGAATAGACATCGGATACAAAATCAAGATGTTGTAACTGGATGTTTTCTCTATCTTTAGGATAGAATGAGTTGAACTAGGACCTAAACTTGCTCGCCAACTCCATCAACAGTTGGCAGGATATGGACGATGCCTTCCTGGCGTCCTTCTATGTTTACGTGGACCTAGCATGGTCCCATAGCCAGTTTATCTCCATCAAGAAGGAACCGAATGAACCTCTCGCCACATTCAACCATCAGTTCCAATGTGCCCTGAAGCGGTGCACGGGACCTTTCATCCCATCCACTGATGTAACCATCTAGACATACCTAAACACCATGGACCCCATTGTTGCTAATCTCTTGTGGAGAACCACCATCGCAAATGACCGTGATACTCTAGAAAAAGTTTACAACTTATCCCTAGAGTTGTCCCGCGGTTTGAGAAAAGCTCTCGGCAGGATTGGGAAAAGCCTACCCTTCAATATGTTACCCAAAAAAACTCCTTACATCAGGGGATACAACCTCAATCTGACAATGGGAACCCCAACAATGGCCATGGGCCCACCGCTGATAGACCAACAGGCCCACTACATTTACCCATCTCAAGCCCAGACAATACCGGGTCTAGAATATGTTCCCTGGAACCAGCTGTAGAAAATGCAATAACCCTTGACACAACCCTCCGAAGTACCTTTCTTCCAATCATCTGCACCTGGAGGATTTTCATCCTCAACTCTGGGAGCTGCTATTGCTTTCCCTGAGAATCCATCACAACAACCGTCACACTGTGATACAACCACCCAGTTATCCACCAAGGTTGAATCCCTCTGGCAATTGGTGTCCTCATTAACCATGGACATGGGATATATCAAGGTGGGGCCTTCCGCATCCCACAACTCCAATTCCCAGAGAGGGAATGTTTTCTTCAGATAATGAAACACAAACTCTGGAGGTCAGAACTACAACAATGGGCCTTGACACAATCAACAACAATGGAACAACAATGCAAGCATCGGAGGTCCTCCTCTGAATAAAAATACCACTGAGGGTGCTACTAGACCTAGTCATTCTATATAGCTCACATAATTTCACCCCCTGACCACATAGTGTAGATTGCATGACACTGACTCACATTCCAAGGTGAACTGTGCCACACTGGAGAAGATCATCATGATCTCCTAGTTGAACAGACAAAAACCTACTGATCTAACTCCCACAAAATCCTCCACATTAGAGCCCCCTCACACTTCCTTCACATGTGAGACCATCTTCTTTGGCACAGACAAAGAGGTTGAAGAAGAACCTGAGTTGCATGTGTTCTTTGATGAATCCATCCCGGCCTTTGAGGCCAACGCCTTCACCAGCCCATGTACTCCCAAAAAAACTTGGATTTAGGCTGGAAAAGGGGCATCTTATGTGTCAATGCCTCCCAAGAATACCACCCCCTAGGACAATACAAATGATCAATCCTTCCCGCCGAAAGGACTTGGTCCTAACCAGACCAGGGATCTAGCCGGGGGAAGCCGACTTTACTTAGGGAGATGGTTTGACATCACTAAGGAGTTAGAAAGTACCACCACCTCCATGACCACAATGGAGGTTTTGCTAAATTGTCTCAAGTAGAAGAAATCTCTTCTACAGCTCTTGGGAAACCTAGAATCTATTAGTCATCCACCAAAGACTATCACCTTCGATGATGCCAACGCGACAGTCTTCTGGGGAAACACAGAGGATCCTCCCTTCCTACTATGCTTGAACATTCAAGGGAAGAACCTATACAACTACCTGGTAGATTCTAGTGCTTCAGGAAACATCATGTCCTTATCCATATGCCAGAAGCTCAGACTCACTCCCACTCCGTCCAAAGGCGCAGTAGTCCAATTGGACAAAACTACCATGAAAATGGTTCGTGAGCTGAATTATTTCTAGATTCAGCTCATCCAAGACCCCTGAATATCTAGCATAATCGACATCCAAGTGGTGGACATCCCTGAAACTTATGGGATGTTATTAAGTCAGAACTGGTTGAAGGCCCTTAATGGGTATTTCTCTATGGACTTCTCCCACTTGTGACTCCCCTGGAAAGGGAAGTCAAACCAAATCCTGGTGGAGAGTGAATCTAGAATGAAACACGCCCTCACCGATGTTGGGAGGTTCAATGAAGTCCTTTTCTCTAAATCCTTCCTCAAGGTATACCAAACACAATAAATCCTAACCTTTGATTTCAGCCCTAGAGAGTATCATATAATCTCTCAGAGAATTTAGGATCTGGATGAGAAACTAAAGTGTGAGGTGGACTCACAAGGTATCACGGCAACCCGGCCACTCTCTTGTCCAACACTTGGTGCTAGGTACACTACTAGAAACACTCTTAATTGGATTATGAGATTTGCATTGCTGCCGCTACCCACCACATTAACAACCTCTGGAAGATAGAATGCACAGCCAGATGCCTAGGACCAAGAAATTTGCCCAGTGGTATGCCTGAGGTGTAGCTTGTCTAGGAACCTGAACTAGAGGATCCTTTGAAGGAAATTCTCACCCATGCACCATCAGAGCTGGAGGAATCACATCACAAACCTCCCAACCCCAAAACCAATCCAAATGCCACTTTGCCTCCCTAGCCCCAGAAAATGAATAATGATTTGTTGATCCTGAAGTTTGAAGGATTCCGGTCCAAATAAGGCTATGGGGCCAGAGTGGAACTAGTCAATCCATGAGGGAAATCCTTCCTCATGTCCTACAGGTTGTAGTTTAATAGCACTAATAATGTCATTGAGTATGAGGCCTTGGTCCTTGGACTCCTATTCGCATTAAGAAAAGGGATCACCCGCCTCCGAGAAATGGGTGATTCAGAGCTGATTGTAAAATAGGTATGGAGCCAATACACATGTCATAAAAAAAGGTTGGTTGCATATCAAAATCAGGCACAGAGCCTAATTGAAGACTTTGATGCTTTTTGCATTGAGCTCATTCCCCAGAAACATAACTCTATTTTAGATGCTCTTTTTGTGTCCGTCAGCACCCTCGAGCCGATGGTTGGTTCCCAGCTTTGAAAATTTTATGTAGAAATGGTCCCCACCCCATCCATCCCAGATAATACCACCTACTTTAAGGTTTTTGAGGATGACCAACATATTCTGGCCTTCATAGCCAATGTTGGCATATTCAAGGATTAGATAGTGGAAGAAATTGATCATGACGATACCAGGCAAGGTGAAGAATACGATGGGATCATCAACCTACCCACCAACACCATCCCTAAGGGGATGGTAGCTCTAGAATGAATATTTTATTTGGACCCCCAAGGCCAAGACAAGATATCATCCTCCACTGAGGGAGGAAAATTTGAAAAATTTAACATCGGTAAAGTTGATGAAGAAAAATTGGTTCACATTGGTACCTCATGCTCCCCAGAGGAGAAGGATAAGATTCTTGCAGTTCTTTGAGAATACATTGACATTATTGCTTGGGGATATGAGGATCTTAAAACCTATGACACATCTATCATGACTCATACCATCCCACTAAAACTAGATGCTAAACCTTTCTGGAAAAATCAAAGGTCGGTAAACCCGTTGATCAAACCCCTAATTCATTAGGAAGTTCAGAAATTATGGTCAGCCTAGATTATTTTTCCTATCTGACACACAACATGGGTTGCCAACCTTGTCCATGTACACAAAAAGAATAGTGAGATCCACCTGTGTGTGGATTTCCACAACATAAACAAGGCCTCCAAGAAAGATAATCACCATCTCCCTTCACTGGATGAGGTATTACAAATTGTTAACAGTTCACAAATGATGTCCTTCCTAGACGGGTATTCCGGGTATAACAAAGTTATGGTTAAATTCAAGGATAGAATGAAAATGGTGTTCACCACCAAGTGGGGAACATTTTCATATTAGATAATGCCCTTTGGCCTCATCAACATAGGGGCCACATTTGAGAAGACTATAGACATTGCGTTCGAAGGTTAATTAACAAATGCATAATCATCTACATGGATGATTTAACAGTCTTTTCTTGGGACAAAAATGATCATTATGCCCACCTCGCTTAGATCTATGAGAGATGTCACCGGTATGGCATCTCCCTCAACCCCACGAAATGCATATTCAGGGTCACTAAAGGGAAACTTATTGGGCATATAGTCTCTGAGAAGGGGATATCCATTGACCCTGAGAGAGTTGAAGTACTGCTAAATCTGCAAATGCCCGACAATAAAAAGGAAATGAGATCTTTCTTCAGAAAGATAAATTTTGTCCAGCAATTCATTATTGGATTTGCCAAGATTGTCAAACCACTTAATGACATGATGAAGAAAGATACCAAGATTGAGTGGAGCCTAAAAGAGAAGTGAGCATTTTCTTAGATCAAGCAAACCATAGTGGAGGCACCAGTCTTGGCAAGTCTGGACTATTCCCTCCCATTCCACATCTACTCCTTCGCTTCACCGCATTCTGCAGTCCCAGTTTTAACCTAGAAGGTTGAAGGGGAAGAGTGACCTATTGCCTTCATGAGCTCCCACTTCAAAAATTCCAAAGTCCAATATACACCCTTGGAAAAGAAAGCCTTCACTCTAGTCCAGGCTGTGAAGAAATTCTGGCACTATATTCTCTGGAGCAAAGTGCATGTTATCATTCCAGACCAGGCTGTCAAGTCTTTACTACTGCAAAGTGAACTGGGTGAACGCCAGGGGAAATGGATGTCCATCCTCCAAGAACATGATCTCTAGATGCAACCAATGAAGATAGCCCAAGGTCAGAGACTATGTAGAGTGATGGCAGAAGTAACTCCAAACATTTAATGTCAAACCCATACTATGGAGTCCATCACTCAAGATCTATGGTATACCAATATGGTGTACCTATTGCTCAATAATAGATGCTCAGAGGGGCTTTCCCCTAACAAACATTGTGCCCTGCAACTAAAAAGTGCACACTTCATGATAAAAAATGGAACGCATTTTCGCATAAATTTTGAGGGAGTTTACCTCCGGTTTATAGACAGGAGCCAAGCTACAAAAATGATAGAAGAATTCCACGAGCAGTTCAGAACCGAGCATGGCTCAACTGATGCCACTGCCCATCAGATTCTTTTGGATGGATATTACTAGCCCTTCATCTTCAAATATGTGCACACACACGTAAGGAAATGCCACACATTCCAAACCGAAGCTCATCATGAGTGGAACCCAGCAATGCCTTTGCAGCCGGTCTTTGAAGTTCAACCTTTCACCCAATGGGTGTTTGATTTTATCAAGGAGATAAACCCCAACTCATTCGCTAACCACTGGTATATTTTGACTGCAACCGATTACTGTACCCTGTGGTCTAAGGAAATCCCATGCAAGAATAACATGACGGATGTAGTTATCAAATTCTTAGAAGAAAACATAGTCACCAGATTCAGAATGCCCTTCACTATCGTGTGTGATAATCGTCTGGAATTTTCTTCAGCACAACTATTAGAATGGACCTATGAGAGGAAGATCACCCTGAAGTTCTCCAGTAACTATTATCCCCAAGGTAATGGTGTTGCCGAGTCTACCAATAAGAATCTGCTAGAAGTGATAAAACATTTGTTAGAACAAAATCCCCAGGACTGGCACCAAAAACTCAGGTTTTCCCTTTGGGCAGAGCATATCAGAATCAAGGTAGCCCTAGGGACTTCTCCATTTCACCAGGTTTATGGCCAAGTTCCTATGTTCCCTATCAACTTACCGATCCCAGTTTTACAATTCATGCAGGAATTCAACGCCTGGGACAACATTGTGGAGGTTCGCCTTTTGATCCTAGTGAGAATGGAAGAGCAAAGAGATGAAGCACTAGAACATTTTGTGCATCATCAATCAGTCATCAAACGATGGTTCGACTGGAAATCTCAATACAAAGGCTTTCGGGTTTTGGATCTATTCCTTTTGTGGGACAAGACCTGGGAAAAGAAAGGAAAGCACACTAAGTTTCAAAGGCTCTGGCTTGGACCATACTTGATCATAGAGATCTGTGGGTCCAATACTTATTGCCTCAACACCATGACCAAAGAAGTTGTCCCATTTCCTGTTAATGGACAATTTCTCAAACACTACTTCGAATGAGGCGGAAGGTAAGTTTTCTCAAAGTTGTATTATATGTAAATATGTCCTTGCTTGTAAATACTTTCCCGGCACTCCTTGGGAGTGTCTTGTCCTTGTAAATAGTTGTTGGTGGTCTTCTGGGGCCGTCTTCTTTCCTTTCTTTATTTTGTTTTGTCTTTGGTTTTCTTTTTTTTCTTTGCGTTTTTTGTTTTTTGGGTTCCCAGCATGTTGCCCTCTTCTTGTAGATAGGTATGCTTCGCATAACATCTAGTCCCTGGAATGGTGCCATATACATTTTGGTTAGTCTGGAATCTATTATTAGCATGGTGGAATTTTCTTGCACTCTGAAGTTATTTTGTACACATCGTTAAAGATTATGGGTAATCTTCATCAGATTCATATCTTGAAAATCTTGACATCAGTTACCAGAAAATCTAAGAAGCAAGTAATCGTATGATCTTTAAGAGAAGATCAGTTATACTTCTTATTGGCCAAGTCTAAAAATCAAAAGAATCTCCTAGATCCAAAATGTCTCTCCTAATTAGAAAATTAAAATGGATGGAAAGGTGAAAGAAGTACCACTGTAAAAATTAGCTAAGCTTAAGGTTCACGGTGAAATAAGTACCGCCTTCCCCATCTTAAAAAAAAAAAGAAAACTGGAGAATAGAGAATTTTGGGATCCAGGGGATCATGCAAAATATAGCAATTTTGGTCTGATGCACCTAGTGCCCTCTCTCTGCTTCTCTCAGAAGTCATCGACTTGATTTTCTTCCAAAGCACACACTTAACAGCTAACAAAGGATTGAAGGATTGAATCAATGATGAGTCAGTTTTTCTCAGACACCTCGCGCCTTGCAAGTGATGTGCTCCAGGTAAAGATGAGTTTCAATTTTTCTAACCAGAGATTCTACAGTTCTCAAATATGATAAGGTATTCATCCCAATGAGTCATCATTTTTTATGCCCTGCGTACCCTTCCCTACATTTTGTCGGCAAAATGTTGGGTCCCCCTTTTTTTCTTTTGTCCTTTGTTTCTCTCTTTTGCTTTCTCTGGCCTTTGCCTCCGCGTGGCCATTTTGGTTTTCCTTTTTGGTCTTCCCTGCTCTAGGACCCAGTCCCGAAGTGTTTTTTTTCTTAGTGCCAACCAGATTCTGGACACTGGGATTCTTTTCCATTGCTTCCTCTTTAGTTAGAGGATGTGGTTGCACGGATTCCCCAGGCCCAGAGTCTGGAGGTTTTCCCTTTCTCAGGACTTGCAAAAGGAAGTGGTGTGTTTTTTACCTAAGGTTATAAATGAGGTTTCATCTCTCATTTTTACATTTTACCATAAACAAATTACCCTGAGAAAATTAAGAGCGGTTAAGTGTGATTTTGAAAATTACCAGTGAGCTTAGTGCATTTACTTTGAGTGTTTAGAAGTCAAGTTTGAGCTTGCGCGTACTTCTGGTTACCCTGTAAGGTTTTCAATGTTTGTGGTTCATGAAGTTATTGATTTTTAGAGCACCTCCCTTGCTCCTCCTCCCGCATTTCCTAGTTTCAAGGTAGGCCCTTCTGGTTCTCTCTGTTTCTTTTTGTTTTCTTCATTCTTTCTTTTCAGGTTTCCTCTTTTTTCTTTGTTTTCTTTTTATCTGCTAGTCTTCATTGTCGCCTCCTGTTGGTGGGATGGCTTTGCAGGAAGGTTGTCTGCCTTCCATGCACTTTATTTTTCTATATATCTATGAATAATTTAATTTTATATGTGAATAAGTTGTAAATAGTGTAGATTGGTTGTACATCGCTGTAAATTGTTAGTAGTTTGTAGGTTAGTTATTGTCGTCTGTTGTAAATTTTCCATTCTTTAGCCTCCTAAGTAAATAGGGTGTCCATAGTGTGTCTCTTCATGCTTGGTATTTACATTCTATTTTGTTCGACCCGCCCTATGGTGAGCTCACCGTGCCCTATTTCATCATAGACCCCAAATTCGAGATTTCCCACCTGGTTTGAACTTGGCACCTCACCTGTTTGAGCCATGGTGGTTTTCTTTCTCCTCCATCATTTAAGCATTGATGGTGGGATTAGATTCCCCCACGTATGGGAATTTTAAATCATCTCAAGTTTCATTCATTTCATCTATGTCAAGACATCTGTCACCATTAAGTGTCATTAATCTATTTATTGCATGACCATGCGACAACCCACGTCAGCCCAGTACGGCTCACTGCCCGGTCATTTCAATAATGGCTAGGTTCTCCGAACTTCAGGTGCCACGTAATCCCATGACTTTTATCACATTTGCACATAGACTAGAATTCCCTTGGAACCCCCGAGTGTTGATTAAATCCAAAGTAAGTTATTATTTATTACATTTCTGATATTTGATGCAAACTAACATCTTTTTGAACAGGTGCAAAATGGTGATGAAATCTCTAGAACCCAAAAATTGGTTTTATTTAATTACTTGTTTTATCGATTGTCCAATTGTGCAGGCTATCAACCAATCAACGATCAATATTTTTGAGGTAGCTTCTCCTCCCGAAAGTCTAGAACTTCCAACCACATCAACAAGAGGGGCCACCAAGTCAAAGGCTGAGAGGGAACTGGAAAAACTCCTTCTTACATCCAAATATCCAGAGGATGGTACTCTCATAGGATCCAAGGTGGATTATAAGTTGTAGCTACTCACAAACACTGAGGTTGGGCCCTGGGCCAGATTACAAGGCATAATCATAATAATGTTTTCCTAGCATTCCACCAGAGATAATATGGAAAAGAACGTGGCTACCTCCGATATCATCAAATAATCCTACTTCCCCTACTCTGTGCAGGCCCCAAAGTTGATCCTAACTCTAGCCAAACACTACAACACCACCATATGGGCCATGATATGCGTTGCTACTCTTCCAATGGGCTATCCAACGCCCTTAGTATCTTTGGATGCCACTACATTCACTTCGGGGTTAGGAATCCCCTAGTTCTCCACTTCTATTGTCATCTCCCGTACCACCTCACTATAGAATTTTGACAAGGTTCCACAGCTCGCCTGACAACACCTCAACAACCACTCACTAAAGACACCAAGGAAAGACTACAATAAGATGAAGTTGGAGATCCCTGAGCAGATTTCAAAGAGAACATCCAAGTGAGGATCATCTTCTTATGCTGAGTCTTTAAAGAATCTCATGCCTTAGATTTCTCATCGTGGATATACTATTTCCTATATGGCATCTCCACCAATGGGCAGAATTTTGACTAGGCAACAATTGTTGCTAATCATGTAGACTTCTAGTTGAACAACGTTGACCAAAATTCAAAATTCTACATGACTTTGTATGTGTTATGGGCACTAGCACAACAAAGACCCATAATTTGGGGTTTAGTTATAGTGGGTGTCCTTGGGACTAGGCCTAGCCAGAACACTCTATGGGACCATTTTCCCCATATTCAATGGGAAGCCAGCTTCCCCAATTTTTACGGGATAAATGACACCTTCATTTACTTCAATATTTTGATCCCATCTCGGGATGCCAGTTATCGACTATCAAAGGAGGCTATGGCCTTGGTGAGTACATACAAAAATTATTTCATTCAATTTCATCAACATTCTTACATTTGGGTGACCAGGTTCTTTGAAAAGCCCTACCTACTCCCCAAGCATTGTGACGATAGGATTATTCATTTGGAGTTCTGCAAGAAAATCCTAGAACTTCACACATTCTATGGAGTGAAGAAGGTTACCTCCATCCCATTCCCAATCATTTGCAAGAACTATTCTTGCAGTCTTGCAGCGGCCAAAGAGGTCGATAATGAGTTGAAGAGTCTGGGGCTGGCTGAGTTCCACCTGGAAAGGAATATTTTTGACCCACTTGAAAATATAAGTACAGCATTGTCTCGGGCGTCCACACCAAATGAGCCTCACATAGAGAATTTCTAGACAGATTTCCAAGATGACTTCGATGTCTGAGAGTGAGGATACTCAAGGATGACCAAAGGAATGATGAAGAGCCTCGGACTTCAGACCTTTCCAAAATATTTTTTGGACAACGGGCCCTTGGAGGACCTATCTTACAAGATACAGGGGATCAACAAGATGGATCTCCCTCTAGTGGATTAGGAAACCCTAGAGACCTTAACAAATGAGGATGTCACCTAGGGCATTGTTCAACACAGCCACAAGTATTGTGCACATGTGTGCAAGAAAAGCGCCCGTCAAGGTCCAATTTTGTAGGGTCCTCTTCGGCCTCCAGAGGAGTCAGGTAGAGAAAAGAAAAGGGGAAAGAAAAAGAATGCACTCTAGCCCAGGTCACACCCCCAGCTCTACTCCCTACTCTAGAAAAAATCCACACTCAGCTTGAGGTGTCATGCCAGCCGAGTGAAACATTGAGCACCCAGCTTTCTCTCGGCCATCCAGTTACTCCAGTGGGATCCACCCTCCCGTCAAGCTCACCATCACTTGTAGCATTAATGAGTCAGCTGGTGAATAAAGAGGATGAGAATGTATCTATCCTAGATGTCGAGGTCCCGTTGCAGATAAGAAGGAAGAAGCCAAGGGTGGATTACCCTCCACCAAGTGCAGATGTAATCCCTAGGCAATCGGTCAACATTCCTATGGAGGTTATCCCTTCCATCCCTAAAGAAGAAGATCGACCCAAGGCTTCCCCTCCCCATGATAATTTTGATGACATCTTATAGACTGAAGATCTAGTAAATCTACATTCGAGCGGGCAGTAGAATAAATCACTGCACAAGAGGTAGAAAATATCCCCGGGGAGGGAGAAATGTGAGAAAAGGAAATTTCCTTAGAAGAAGAACTCTAGGAGCAAGGGTAGGAAAATGAGAAAGAATAAGAATTGGTAGATATACCAAGTACTAAAGAAACACTAGTCTTGAGGACTGAGACAGAGAAAAGGAAAACATAAGATGAGCAACCGACAATGGTTGGGGAAATCAGACCTTTGGGAACAACTGTACCCCTAGTCATCATGCTCTAGATACCTCAAGTTAATCTGGGTGATTAGCTACCCCAGAATCTGACATTCGGCTAGGTATTCTTCGCAGCTCAACATCCAGATCTTGGCCAGACACCTTTTCCCCCTCTAGAAGATGTGCTCTTAGAGGGGAATGTCCTAGTGGATAATGCCAAAGAAAACCAGCAGCAACAAGGCACAGGGGAGAACCCCGGAGACAAAGATGTAGATGTTACAGGTGCTAGCGGAGACAGGGTCCCCAACACCACAGATGAAAATTCCAATAAGATGGGAGACACAGGGAATCCTGGGGAGCAAGAAAAGGAGTCCACAAAGACCATAGATGTTGGAGAAGAGTGGCCAACTCCCGAGGAAAACCCTAGTACCCAAGACCTAGCCATAAGATCACCCCTGCCACGATAGTGGCTAGTAGAGTCAAGGAAAAGGAAGGCCCTGGCAGCAACGAGAGTTCCCCTCTTCTTGGCCGAAATGATGGTCCAAAATCAAGAGACTAAGAAGCCCAAGAATTCCCAGACCATCCATACCCTTCTGACCAGTCCAGGAGGAAGTACAGTCACAGTCATGGTGACACCTCCCCTAGATGCAGAAGTGGAAACCATAAGAGCCAAAGAATACACAGTTATAGAAGTTCCTCTAAGGAGGAGAGATAAACACGGGGAATTGAACTTGTTAAAAGAAGCTACCCAGGCGATTGAGGCCTGGTATGATAAACAGGCCCAAAAGTTGAAGGAGGAAAGAGAAAATAATGAAAATCTCCTTGGGCTTCTCACAGAACTAACTCAGCCATTGGCTGAGATCCATCTGAAAGCCTCCACATCTGGTACAATGCTCCCATAGGGTGACTTGGATGCTCTAAGGGCCATGAAGAAGAAGGCATAAGCAGTGGATGGGTGGGTTGATGATCAAATCATAACCGTAAGGCAGTTCCTCGGAGCGACACTATCAGACCTCTATTAGGACAACAATATTTTGAGCCAGGTGAACGGCTTTATCTCCCTATGGAAAAAGAAATGGATAAGTATGAAGAGTGGAGGTCTGAATTAGAAGAAATGATGAACTTCAGGGAGGAATTCATCACAGAAATAGGCATTTTGGGAGATGAACCCTTTGGGTTTCTCCGGGCCCAACACTCCACACTTGGCCTCAAAATTGAGGTGAGCAAGCAACTGATAGCAACCCTAAAGAATAGAATCCCAAAATTTTGGAATTCTTTGAATTCATATACAATATTTGTGACAAGGGTTTTGGAAGTCGATCCCTTCACCACCGGGACTTGTTCTCTGGAAGATTTTGTATTAAGTAAATTTGATGAGCTAATGGAGTCATGGTACCTATCCCCCAGATATTTTGACAGAGGGAAAATCTCAAGATTAACCAAAATTATGCTCTGAGCCCATGATGCAGCAAAAGTGGCTGCAGAATTCAAGGAAGGGGTCGGTGATGTTGACGAGCAATTCAGGGTTGTCAATAACCAGTGGGACTACGTCAAGGATGTAGATGAGGAAGGATTAGGCCAAATTTTGGAGGCCTTCAAATAGAACAAGGAACAATAAATTTCTCTAGACTGCGGAGATTTTCACTAGCAGGGTACAATTTTGTGAATTCATTATTCTTTGAGCGTAAGCTCCTGGACTCCAAAATTTTAGATCTAATTTTTTGTATTCATTCACAACGATCTACATCCAGGTTCCCTGGATCTGTTTTATCACTTTCAAGAAGTTAATAAGGGTCAGAAGGTAGGTGATCCTAAAAAAGTATGTCAAGCAGAGGGGATGGCTCTGACAGATGGTTCTCCCGAGGTGCCACTCCTGCATTAACTACCTGGTGCACATCAAAGATAGGGAGATGCAACTTACATTTATGAGGCATGTAGCCTCGGTTACCAAGACAATCTAATTTCTTCTATAAGTACCATGACTCTCTTCTCTAGGCTGATCTTCCAGATTTCTCCTCTAATCTTCTTCTTTTGTCTTGTCAAACCTCTACATATCCTAAGGTGATTGTAAGTTGTGCAGGTAGTACCGACCATAGGATAATGTATTATATTTGGGCAAGTGTACAATTAGATTAGGTTAAGTTTTAGGTCAAAATTTGTGTATAAATAAGAGGTCTGACACCATAACAAGGGTCGGCAAAATTGATGATTTTGCAGTCTAGCAAGTAGTAGAAGCATAGCATTTCATTTTCAGTTGTTTTCAGGAGCTCAATGCTCAATTGTTCTTAGTAGCTTAGAATGCTCCCTTGGAGCCATGAATGTACTTGTTAGTGATGCTGGAGCCATTTGAGTTCATGAAAGAAGGAAGGACATCTTATGGCCATGTGTTATTGTTGTTCTGATATCTTAAGTTGGCAAACATCTTTTGTGTAGTATGTTTTCTTATGTCATTTTCTCCTATGTTTTAGTTTAGATTAATGATCTTATCTCCCCTTGCTACTGAATGCATGTGAATCACTGTTTCTTTATGTATTTGGTATTTAGTGTAATTTTCTTGCATTGGAGCTTAGTTTGATGTTTGAATGTTTGTTGCATAACTATAGGTAGAAACATATATCTAACCTTTATTGATCTTTTGCTATTTCTTTATTGAGTCTAAATGCTTGCAGGACCCCTACCCCTTTGAAATCCCTGAGAAGATGAGTAAAAACTAGCTATCCCCTCACACAACAGTCACATGCCCAACTTATCCCCCTCACACTATCGAGACCCGACTACCAAGTGCTTGGAGGCTAGGAGAATTCATTCTCCAGTAAACCTCTTCAGCTGGAGTTGGTCGGTACCCCGGTGCCCGGTGAAAACTTACCTCTGTTGGTAGATCTGGTCACAAAGTCCGATCAACAGGTTGTCGATGCAATGTTGATCTTGTGGCTTGCACGTAATCTCATAGTTTAATCGGGGTTAAGTCATATATCTGGTGACTTGGAGATCTCTTGAGTCGTGTGATCTCTAGATGGAACCTGAGTCAAGTAAATTCAAGTAGGGTTTGCAGAGGTAGGATTTGGACCATTGAAAAGGATAATGATCTATGGCCAGCGCTAGATCACTAGATAAAGGTCAAAGTCTTTTTTTTTTAGAGATCTATCGAGGGACATTGATGTCTTTTAGATGATGTGGTTTTTGCATGATCTCAGAATGTGACTCGAGTTAGAAGATTTATTCAGAGATAAAGGGAAATATACTACTCAGATTTAAAGGCTAGTTAGGGGTAAAGTTCAAGTGTGAGTTAGATCTGACGGTCGGCGCATTGTCTCAAAAAAAAGATGAAGGTAGTTAACCATTGATTTATTACACCCAAGTGACACTTGGAAATTTGTGACATCTTGGTCCCAAGTTTTCAAAGGGTGATTAAAAGGACAAAAATTTTGAGGAAGATCCATAGTGGGTGCTTGTCTTAAGCCATAGATGTAGTTAGATTAACCTTTGAGCCATTGCGCCATGAGCAGGGCCCTACTAAGCGGTAAGGAAGCTTAAAGGCATTGAAAGTTGGTGCGGATCCAACAGCTAGCATAAAGCCTCAAGGGAGAAATGATCATGAAATACTCATCAAGGCATTGCGCCCTTGTGACACATTTCCTTCCCAGTTATGTGGGATCAACATTTTCAACACCAAGGGATGATTTAAAGATAAAGCAAGTTCAGATAGATCGTGCGGTGGGCGCTAAGCCTTATGAAGAAGATGATCGCAAGATAATGTTTGAGCCATTGTGTATGTGCAACACCTGGCATAATCTAATCTGAGTGCCCAGATAACTTAAAAGGAATCTGTGACTATTTTTTAAACTTATGCTAAAAATTTATCTTGACCGTCCAAGTCTTGTTTTGCACCGCCTGTGACCATTATAACCGAATTTCAAATATTTAAACCTTTGTCTCAGAGGGTTTCATGTCAGTGGACTTAGATATTGTCTCAGAGCTATTAATGAACCGATTTGATCTTGTGGATCAATATTGCACAGTTGTTGAACAATGTAGGGATTGGAATCTGATATGTGGAATGCATTTATGTCCAGACTTAACAGATAGATATTTCTAAATCAGATGGATAAATGAATATATTGGGGCCTAATCTCTTTGCATTTATGTTGAGCTGATATCTGCATCATGGCTTGATATTTTAGACTTCAGGGTACTACGCTCACATCCATGAACTAGGGAAAAGAATATTAGATCAAATTTGCTCAGATTGAAGGGAAAGAGATAGGGTTTCAAATTGATTACAGAATTGAATGCTTTCAATGCTTGCATTGACTGAGTTGTAAACCCTAACCCTAAATTGTCCAAAGCTTTTTGCATTCCTTTTCCTATAAAGGAATTTTCAAGATCATTTAGAAAGGGCTGGAGAATTGGGAGGAATTTTCAAGACCATTTAGAAAGGGCTGGAGAATTGGGAGAAATATTGTAAGCATTAGGCTTGTATTTTTTTCTAGTCTAGGATATAGCAAATGTTGTTCAGACTATATTAAGATAGAAAATAAAGTTGTATGATCCTTTTCATATTGTCTTATTTTGTATTTCATTGTCATACTGATTCAGGAATAAGATTTCATTATACTTAATATAAGTCTTCTCATATTTTAAGTCTCTCCTTTGTGTTATTTGTTGAGTTGTAAGTTTTATGTCTTACTATATGAGTCGTTCTTATACATATATGTATTCCACAAGTCTTTGATCTTAGATCAAATTAAAATGCTTTGGATATTACATTGATTCTATTAGATTATCTACTTAAGGATCTTGTACTGTGTAGTCTTAGAGATTTTATGTTTATGGATTTGATTCTATACCAAGAGGTTGTTTCAGTTTCAATATTGTATTTAGAAGTTTACCCAATGGATAAGGCACTAATCCAGAACTAGTATGTTCTGTGGAGATATATGTCTAATAGGTTTGGCTATATTCTTTCCCTAAATTTAATCAAACTCATCACATAATTCTTTACATTTACAGTTGTTTTTTGTTATTCCACTATGATAATGGAGAGTCAATGAATTCTTGGTTGGCATTTAGCAATTTCTTACCATCGACTGTTGTTTGAATCCAGAAGCAGAAGATGTTGTAAAGAGTTGAGTTTTGTTTGGATTAGGTCTACTTGCCTTGGTTTTTCATAGCCAAAAGTGTAGAGGGAAGTCATGTCCCTATAGTTGGTCCATTTATCTTACAGAGCTTTCACACTTGGAGCTAACCACTCCTAATATCAGTCTTAAGATATATTGGTTACTTTTATAGCGTAACAGTTTTTAAACACCAACACAATGCCCGATACAAATGCTATATTTGACTTGGTCTATGGGAGGTAGTTAAGCCATGTCATGAATCTCCAAGGCAGTTTTGACCGCCAAGTCAAAAATCTCCCCCTCAGCACCGAATGAGCCTTCAACACCCACTGAAGGGAGACTCAAACCCATGACCCAAGGCTTTGATACCAATTTTTGGAATCATTTTCAATTGCACCAAAAGCTCAAACTATCAATTCCTGATACACATTCCATATTTAATCTGATCCACATGAGGTGGTTAAGCCATGTCACAAATCTCCAAGGAGGTACTGACCACCAATTCAACAAGGGTAACCTAAAAAATTTCATCCCATTAGAAATAATAGTATAAACATTTCTTCTGCCGTCATGCATAGCTTGCATATCATAGTGCCATGGTCAAGCCAACAAGATATGAAACACATCCATAGGTATAATATCACACAAAACCTCATCAAAATACTTACAAATCTTGAATTTTACTAGGCATTGTTCACTTACCAGTACCTTTTTTTCATCTTGTATCCATGCAATCTTATAGGGTTTAGGATGCTTCATGCTCTATAAATCCAATTTTTCAACCAACTCCTTTGAAGAAATATTATCAGAACTTCCACTGTATATGACAACATTCCACACCTTGTTGTGTACCTTACATCTAGTTCTAAAAAATTATTCCTCTGTATAGATTTATTTTCTTGTTCTCTATGGAATAGGATCCTCCTAGTCATCAAGATTGTGCCTTCCTCTGCTTGATTATTGTTCACTGAACCGATGGAATATTCATCAACAAATTTTGTTCTCCTACTTCTCTTTGCCTTCTTCTCAAAGTTACCTTGCTTGCATTCAAAGGCTCTATGTCCCGATTCATCATATTTGAAACAAGTTCAAGTGACCTTCCTCCTTTCATCACTACCTTGTCCTTTAGTCCAATATGAATTCCTATCATTCCTCCTATAACGATCATTTTCCTTAACTTCTTATTAACTTTTACCCTGATCTATAGAAGATCTTCCTCTACCTATCTGAAATATTCCTCCTCTACCTCTTTGTCTTTGCTCATGCCTTTTGTTCATCTTTTCTTCAGCCTTTAAGGCTCACTTATAAGCCTCTTCCACACTCCTAATGTGAAACAGGCTGATTTCATCTTTTATGGACATCCTCAAACTATTAAGGTACCGAGAAACTTTTTCAACTTCATCATCAATATGACCCGATCTGATTTTCAACTTGTAGAACTCTTCAGTATAACTTTTAACACTTAGGTATCTTTGCTTCAAGTTCGGAAACTTTCTAAACAAACTAACTTGGTATTCCTCAGTCAAAAGCTTAGCCTTGAACTTATTTTCCATCCTATCCCAATATTTGATCTTATCTTTACCCCTTCTCTTTCAATCTATCTACAAATGTTCCCACCATAGGGATACATGTCCTTTTAACTTAGTGTAGGCATAGATTACCTTCTTCTCTCCACTAGTTCCTTCAATCTCAGGAGACAAAGAAACATCAAGTCCCCAAGTGACTCAAGTCTTCATCGAATCTAAAACCAAGATAAGAGAGACATCACTCAAAAGAAAGAGAAAGAAAGATAGAGGGCGTGATCACTAGCCTAGTAAGAGGTTGTCTTACTATGCACCACACAAAAGGAAAGTATTGCAAAAGATGACATTTAAAGGTCTATAAAATTTCTTTATGTTATGTAATCCATCAAAAAGGATCAGGCCTAAGAAAATATTGTTTCCTTAGGGATTTGGCAAAGGAACGATTAGGCCTAAGGAAAGGATGCTTCCCTAGGGATCAAAAGAAAAGTGATCAGGCCTAAGGAAAGCATTTTCTCCTCAGGGATCCAAGGGGAAGGATCAGTCCTTAAGGAAAGGTTGTTTCCATTAAGGGATCCAAGGAAAAATACAAGTAAAACACTTCCTCCTTGATCATCCACATGAAATCATTGTGTGTGTTTGCAAAGTGTAAAACAATGAGCGGAGTGTATGCCCCTACATTAAAGCAATTGAAAATGCCTTAACAAGAGCAATATTTGTTTTAGAGTGTAAATGCATCTATAAGAGATGTTTCCACCATGAGATGTCCCCAAATAGGAATAAATCAAGGGAAATAAGCTCATGAAAAAAAGAGAGATCACGGAAGGGATCTACCAGCTTTCGGGTCAGTAGTTGATATGATAACTCATGTATATCATAATCATGTAAAAAAGAACTATCATCATCCCCTAAAGGTAGACTAACTACAATAACAATGTAAGAATGACACAGATGAGTTACGAAGAAGGTTCTTTTTGGAATGGCATCATGGAGACCCAAAAATAATAGGTAACTACCACTTTGCATCATCCCCAATAAGACAACACAAAGGCAATTTTCAAATAGTAGCACATATGCAAAATAACATGAAACAACATATAGAATAAGAGATATAAAAATAGAAGAATATTACGATGGGTCAATTACCTTATCACCTTGCTCCAATGGAGCAACAAGGGTCATTCAAAGAAATCTAAACAAAAACATATAACAAGAATCACATCATGACAAACAAGCATCACTCAAAGAATCTCCCACACAAGAGGAGATAGTCAAGTGTATCACTTACCCACAACTCATTCTATATTTTTTTGGGAAGGTGAGAAACATGAAAGAGGAGAAACATTAAGTATGGCATGTGGAACAATGACCAGTTCCAAACAAGGACCATGTTGTAAATATAGGTCGCTTTATTTGTCACTAGGAGTGATAGATAACTATTATGAAATCATAGCTGGCAAATCATGATCAAGGTCAATAGTCTCATACATGTTATTAGAATCACTAGCATGAATATCATTTTTAGAATCAAAGACATCATCATCAACAGTATCTTCTTCATCCAAATTAATTATAATAGAATCAAAGATACTAATAGAAGTATGATGTTTGTTTAATTTCATCTTTTTCAAATTAACTTCCTCCTTTGGCTCAAGCATGGGTTGGTCAAAGTGAAGGAAG
Source organism: Thuja plicata (assembly GCA_018584345.1). Taxonomy (NCBI): domain Eukaryota; kingdom Viridiplantae; phylum Streptophyta; class Pinopsida; order Cupressales; family Cupressaceae; genus Thuja; species Thuja plicata. Next base: position 917,073 of record MU225973.1, on the reverse strand, counting down.
GAATTAGTAGGTGTATGAGGTGAAGCAATGTGTTGAGAAGCATGTTGGTGGACTGTAGCATGATTCTTATGGAAGATATCATGAGTATGATAGTTGCATTTGGTTTTTTTAATTGGGTTTGGTTCATGATCAATCAACATCAAGACCAGAGGAAGAACAAAAGGAAACACACTAGGTTGAGAGATGGATGGAGGAGAATGTATATAATTAATAGGAGGTAGAATGGAAGAATATATAGGAGCTTTGGAAGGTGTAGGGAGAATTCCAGGTCTAGGGAAAGGAGATGGAAGAATATTTTTTCTAAGTTCACAAATCTTTTGAACTATATAAGCTTGATAATATTAGAAGATATTATCAGGGCAAGATTGAGCTAGTTGAAGCATAGAAGGCAAAAATAAATCAAGTTCAACTGAGTCTCGAGGCACTAAAGTTTGATAAAGACTATGGTTAATAATCATGATCTCTCCATTATGAGTAAATTTAAGATATTTATGAATAGGAGAAGCTATGACTTTCATAGAGGTAAGCTAAGGAAGACCAAGTTTGACTTGAAATTAATCACAAGTTGGTATCATAGTAAAGGTAACATCTATAGTTTTATTAAAAACCTCAACAAGAAATGAAATAGAATCATGGGAAGGATAAAGGAAACTATTGTAAGTTTGGGTCATAACATCAGATCTATCATAAACACCATGTAAGTAGGGTCAATAAGGACACCACAAGAATGAAGGCCATTAACATTTGCAACAATATAGCGAGGACCATCAGGTGCTTTAATTGACTCGATAGAGATAAAGTTAATGAAAGCATCAGCTTGAGGTTTAGGTTGGACTTGATCAATAAGACTAACAACATGATTAGCATCATCACATTCCATATTATAGTCAACCAATTAAGAAGAAGACAAAGGTTGAGTAGACTCTATGGTATTGGTTGAATGAGATGGAAAAGGATTGGTGTAAATTTGCAAATTTTGATTGGGAGGTGGTACTAATTTTTTTCCTTGATCATTGAAACCTTCATTGAATATAGAACTAGAATCAAAAAGGTATTGGACAATATTTTTCAAGTGGAAACACTTTTCAGTATCATGGCCAGGTTGACGATGGTATTGACAGAAAGCTTTGTGTTCAAAGTGTTTGGGAAAAGGTTTTGAAGTTTCCATTGGTGTGATAGGAGGAAGTGTTAATACATTAGCATTAATTGACTTCAACATAAAATTATCCAAAGATTCAGAAAGCTGAGTAAAGTTATTGTAGAAGTTGATAAAGGAAACTTCACCCAAGATCACCTGCATGCAAAGACTGTTACAGAAGAAGCAAGAAGACAGAAGAGAGAAGGCAGCTATGGCGGCCAAAAGGCCAGAGACTGCAAAACCATGTTGAAAGAAATGATTTCTATATTCAACTATGATGAAAAGATTACAATCTCAATGAGAAATACAAAGCGGTGAATCCTTATAAAGGATACCGAAACCCTAAAAGGGAAACTCTAAGAAATAGAAACTGTCTAAGTGAAACTTAAGCACAAAAGAGTAATTACTAAAGATTACTCTAACACCCCCCCTTAAGTGTAACTTAGGGAGAAGCAAAACAACTAACTACTGCAGAAAGCAGGAAAGATGGGTCCCGACAACAAGGCCTGATCAGGTACCCAAAACATAAAGGGAAAAGATGTCCCAGAGAGAGGAACAAGAATAGAGAAAGAAGCATCTCCGAAGCATGTCTAAAAACTCTGTCAGAAGATACTGCTGGAACCCCCACTGAAGTGCATAACCAGGTAGAGAAGACAAATGTCTGAAGAGTTGATCAATTGAACCAGGAAGCAATAGAACCAACAGGTGAACCCCCCCATAATGCTGAACTGGGAGAGGTGACAGGAACACTGAAATGCAATACCATAAACATCTGCAGAAGAAGAACTAGGAACACCAACAGTGCAACAGAAGTACACACACAGGATAAAGGGCGGTGTCATCGACACATAGCATGGGCTAATGTCATGGAAGGTACGCTCACTTGACAAAGGTGGATGCGCCTAAAGCAGCATAAACATCATAACCCCCCATGGCACTTTATAACACAGTGCGAGTACAAAAACCGAACAAGGTGTACAAGATCCCAGAAATGTAGAAGAAGGCACTTTACCTCAGTGCATTTACAGAAAAGAATGCAACAGAAGGAGCATACAAGCTCAGATGTCAGAAAGAAGAGTGATCTATGAAATCAGAAGAAGAGATCCCAGGACCTGTAGAACCAAGCAATCCACTAGAGTGCATAAACTGCAAAACTTGGAGGAGAGAAAACCTGGAGTAGAATCTAGGAAAAATAACTCTGCCACTAAATAGCACACTGAACCAGCTTTCTGACGATATCTTGTTTGCCAAAAACGGAGTCCGGATGAGCCAGATATGACTCCCGGAAGGCAAAACAAAACATCAGACTTTGATAGTAAAAGACACTATCAAAATAGAAGAACCCAAAACCCTAACCTCCATCATCGGAAAGTGCTCGGAAAGAGCTTTCGGACGATATATGGAAGTAAGAAAAAGACCCCCGTATGCTCAAGATAGAGAAAAAAAGGCCCAGGTACCCTCAAAAAACCAAAAAAGGTTGCAAATGAGCCCCAGGGGCTAAAAAATTTGGGCCCCCGGGCGCATGGTGCGCGCCGGGGGCTTAACCCTGGCCCACGGTCACCATAAGATCGGCTGCGAATAGTCATAAGCCTGCGGGGGCTATGTAAAAGGCCGCCGGTGGCGGGTGCCGAGCGGAGCGGCAAGCCGGTGTCTGAACCAGAGGCTGCGCCGGGGCGGAGCGGCATGGGTGTCGGCGGGACTGTGTGCTGGGTGGCGGGGGAGGCCAGAGGATGGCAGGCGGCGGTGGGTCACGGAGCTCCTGGAGGCCGCAGAGCGGTGGAGACGGTGATGCAGGGGGCCGGGCCGGCCACCGACCGGTGGCGGTGGAACGCCGGTGGCCCGGTGGTGGCGCCCGTCAAAAAACACTGTCAGCGTAATAAATCGCATAAAAAATATTTTAAAAATGTTTTTTTTTATTTTTTCCTCGAAAAACAAGCCCGTACGGCCCTTAGGAGGCCGAAAAAATTTGCCTGATGCCCTGGTGTCCAAAATGAACAAACTTTATATGGATTCTGGGGTTTTTGGGCCTTCTGGACGCAATGGTAGTGTCTGTTTGGGCCCAAAGTGACCAGAAACAAAGGTCCCCCCTAAATCCACACAAAGAGGCCAGAAAAAGCCTAGCAAACTGCAAACCCTCGAATGCTTCAGCAAAACTTGAACAGCCGACTGCAGGAGAGCTCTGATACCATGTAGAAGTTGATAAAGGCAACTTCACCCAAGATCACCTGCATGCAAAGACTATTATAGAAGAAGCAAGAAGACAGAAGAGAGAAGGAAGCTATGGCGGCCAAAAGGCCAGAGACTGCAAAACCATGTTGAAAGAAATGATTTCTATATTCAACTATGATGAAAAGATTACAATCTCAATGAGAAATACAAAGCGGTGAATCCTTATAAAGGATACCGAAACCCTAAAAGGGAAACTCTAAGAAATAGAAACTGCCTAAGTGAAACTTAAGCACAAAAGAGTAATTACTAAAGATTACTCTAACAGTTATGAGAAGGTTTAAAGATAGATGATAAAGGAGCCATACCTTTGGATGTTTTTGCCACTTGCTCATCAACATTGTTAGTTTAATCGTTGATCTTAAGAAGTTCTTTGGTTTCTGAAATTTGTTGAAATTATTGGATGCATCATCACTCTTATCAACAAGAGCCATTGAAGTGGCGCTCTCAAACTATCTCACTTGAATTTGATAATTATGAAGCATTGCACACAATTAAGTAAAAGAAGAGAATTCATAAAGTAGAATCTTATCTCTAATATTGTTTTTGTAAATTAGCAATAAAAATGTGTTGAACATCAATATTAGACACAAGATAAGAAATCTAAACATAAAAATGTTTAATTTTACCAATTAAATCAGTCACTTTTTCTTTAACACCTTGTTTACAATGTATTAAATCAATCAAAGAAATTTTAGGTCCAATGTTATTTTAAAATTGATCAATGAAATCATTGGCAAGATTTTGAAAGGAATCAATAGAATAAGAGGCAAAGAACAATACCAATGCAAGGCTTTGTCTCAAAATGTTATAGTAAACAATTTGGCCATGAACCTATGGTCATGAGAAAATTCACTACACAAGGTTTTAAATGTTTTAACATGAGTCAAAGGATCACCCTTACTGTTATAAGTCTCAAGGTGAGGAATCTCCATATATTATGGAATAACAGCACATATAATGTCCAAGTAAAAAGAAATAGCAATGTCACAAGTAGGTAATAGAATACTTGGATTTGAAGCAATTTTTTTTTGCAAAGAAGACACGGTTTGAGATAGGTTATTAATCATAGAATTGGTAGAAAGGATGGTAGGAGGAGAAATGTGAGAAATTTTGGAACATTGTTGGAAATTGAAGGAATGGTTGAATATGAAAAAGGGACACTATGGTAAGTGGGCATGGATTAAGGAAATGAAATACATGGCACATTTGAAGAGAGATAAGGAGCAATAGGGTTAGGAATGTGGAATTTTGATAGGAAATTGTTATAATACGTGGAGCATAGATAGAGACACAAGGAAGTGTGATAGGAATAGGATTAGAAACCTCAACACTAATAGGAGGTTGAGTATAACCAACATCTTTAGAAACTTCTTGGATAGGTCTAACATTATTGTGAATAATTTGAGAAAAATCATGGAGGAAATAAATTTGATGTTCATCATTATGAATGAGTTTTTTCTAACCACCAAGCAAGACCACAGTTTCAAAATTAGAGTTTTCTTGATGTAGCCATTGTTCAATTTTTTTATATCATTAGAAAGTTTTTGGATTTGTGTAGGACGAAATATTAATCCTCATATTCATCATGAGAACAATGGGAATATTTGTTCTCAAGAGGTGGAGGAAGATCATTGTTATGCATGTTGCTCTCATCAAGATTCCTAGGAAGGAAAGAGGACTCAGGATCAAAGGAACCCATAAGTCTACGACTTCTCATAACGAGAATTTTATATGTAGGAAATAATGTAATAACACTCATGCACAAAATGAAAAGGAAGATATGTGAATTAAATTGAAAATACGAGATCTAATATCATATAAATCATAAATTAATGTAGATCTATCCCAATTTTAGATTTTTGAAAGAAAAGACATCTAAATAAAGAGAATTTAAGAAAAAAAATGTAGTGCATAAAGAGATCTAAATAAAGAGAATCTAACCATCAAAAGGAGGAAATGTCATAAGTCAGGTTCATCAAAATGTATAGTAGGTGAACCTATATATCTAGATGCATACAATGTAATAAAGCTATGATAAAATATAATGCACTCAAAGAGATCTAGATACCAAATCATAACAGAAACCTAATGTGTCGAGTTCACCAAAATGTATAGTAGAAAATGGTGAGAAATGTTAATATGTAGATTACTCGCCAAGATCTAGTGTACATTGGGAATACAAACCCAACCCTTAAGTGTAAATATAAATAATACAACCAAAGGAATAAGGGTGTTAATGAAATATCTAAACCAAAGAGGGATTTGGTATTCCTTTAAAGGGGAATAGATACGATGATAATATGGTATGATAAAGTAAGATATAGAAAATCTGATGTATGAAAGTAAATGCAAGAAAAGAGGAAAGATGAATGCACCTTGAATCAAGGAGAGGAAATATGAACTTCAAATCTTAATTTCTCTCTCGCTGGAATGTTGGATCATGTTGCAACTCTAGAATTGGAACTCTTAGATTTGTATCTGTCTTCTCTGAAATTTTCAGCGAAAAAATGTAGGGAAAAGTTGAGAAGTCAGATTATACCCAGGAACAAGTCAAGAAGTTGACTTGTTCCCAGTAGCTCCAAATCTGATGAAACTTCCTGGATTCCTATGTCTACACCTGTACTTCTCAGATCGGGATCCACAAGTCATGAAACCTATTCATGTACACAGAAAATGGAAAATGATTGTGGAAAGGGCTTTGCATTGGTCAAATGCATGTTTAGGAATTAACCTTGACATTGAATTGAAATTGCATAAAGGGAAGAAGCATATAAATTAAGAAGGTAAATGATTGATTTAAACCTTGTGTGCAAAACCCTCATGAATGGATATTAAGATCCATAAAACCCATGAAGATGCTTTTAAATTTCCTAGAATAAGATGTGGAATCAAGATTACCCTAAAAAATGTATAGATATATGATTGCCACTCCTAGATCATGAATGTATGTATGCTTAATAACCACTTGAAGAAGGAGAGAGAAAGAAGGATGAAAGGATCTACTTGCTTGACTTGTGAATTCATGTACTTGGCCATCGTGGGAGAGAAAACTACATCAAATTTAGAAGACTGCATTTTCTTGAATGGATCTTGAAGAAATAGAGACTTAGATATCTTGAATTGGATGCTTGCCTTCAAATCTTGAATCCAAATCCTCAATTGCACAACTTGAATGCTTTATTTTCTAAATGCTTGCACATATGATTGATTTATAGCAGCAATAATGGATGCCAAAATGAAAGGATAGGAAGTCCCTTTATACTCATTTCAGGATTCAAATTTGATCTAGGATGACCACAATATAAGACCTTGGAGAGAGACCTCGACCTTGGGCCCGGAGCCAGACCTGGGCTCAAAAGGGACAATTCAAGAGTCAAATTATTCCCCAGGGAACAAGTCAAGATCTCAACTTGTCCCCCCCTGGGAACAAGTTGAGAAGTCAACTTGTCCTAGGTAGAATAAGCCTAGGATGTTGGGAAAAGTGAGGAGATGCGAGAACATCATAAATGAAGACCTCCATGATCAAGCATAATGGACATACAAACCTTGAAATAGCCAAAATGGGGTCTAATAGGTCTAAAAAGACATCCAATTATGGGTGCTAACTTTTCAGGATGATACAAATTTTAAATTACATGAATTGGTTTTGACAAGATCAATTACACAAAGAAATTAAGCAACATGCCTAGTCACATGTAATTGATGATGATGATGATGATGATGATGATGATGATGAATTCTCTAATAATGATTATTATATTTTATAAGATTTTTTTTTAGTGCAACAATGTCTAGGACTTAGATGGTAGTAACTAAATTATCCAAATGAATTAGAGCTTGTCTTTCCATACAAAACCCTAATGTTTAATTTGAATATTTTAAACTTATATTGGCAGGTAACTACTACTAGAAAAAAATGACTTGAGTCTATTTTTAGATTTAAAAATTGAAAACACAAATTAGAACTAGGTTTATTTATACACACAAAATTCATAAAAGTTAACAATGAGTTAAATTATGATCAAAACACTTGACCTATGGGATACATGAGGATATAATCAATAAAATCTAAGGTAATACACAAAATACACTTGTACATTAGTCATTGCATTGTGACAAACATATTTATGTATATACATACATGCATGTACATTTATATACGCATAAATATGCATAAATATATTTATATCATACATATATGTATCACACACACACACACACGTATGTGTGTGTGTGTGTGTGTGTGTGTGTGTGTGTGTTTTATATGTGTGTGTATGCATGTGCACTACATATATAATTAATTTTGATTTTAGTGTTATGAAATTGAAATGGTAAAAATTGCAAATTCATGTCCTTTCCCCTTTTGTTTTGTGTTTTCTTTGATCATAATGTCTTTGATACAATGAGAAATCTGCAAGTAGCATATTCTTTTGTGAATTCTACTTGAATGAGATCATCGCATCATGATGCCTTTATTACTTTTAACCTAAAACTTCATGCAAATTCCTTAATCCCCCAAAAGACACTTCAGATTATATCTGCATCTGCACACTTGCCCCAATCTATTACAATAGGACCAAGGATTTAAAACATCAAAGTCTAGAATTTAAAATCTAAATATTTACCTCATTGAACCTTTACAATATTCATTGTTAGTTGACCTAGCATACATTTGTGTTGATTGATGTGGTATGCTATAAATTTAATGATATTATTGATTCATTTTGGATCATCCTAAAATAATATATAAAATATATAAATTATTGAAGAGCATCATTATGAGGCTATTATGAGAGCATCATAGTAGTATTATTAAACCATGGTGTAAATGCTTAAAAAGGAATCCTCATCATTAGCCAACTATTTCCTCTTTAAATAATTGAATACAACCCTAATTATTCAATTTTAATTTCCTTATAAATCAAATAATATTCTCTTATACAATTAATTAAGTTATTATTCGTTCACTATAATTCATCACTTTTCACCCTTACCTATTTATAGCCTAAACCATTTAATCATCCATCTCTTATAGTCTACCATAGGCAAATAAATCTAATTATTTATTTATCTAAGTCCCCCCTCTCATTACAAAATTTAAACAATTATTTTCTTTATGTAATTACCTTTTTCGTCCACTTTCCATTAAATGAGCTAAAATAAATTAGCCTCTTGATCCCTTACTTTAAAAACCTAATCCTATCCAACTTCCCTCAAGTCATGTGTGTTCCTCTAATGTGTACATATGCATGGTTCCTTCAAACGTGTGACATGGTTTTAGTACCATGGTACATGTGTTAAAGGACTTCCCCATTTGTCAAGAGTACTCCAGAGTACCATTTCCATCTTGACAATTGAATCTTCTTAAGAAGAATCTCCACCCTTAATTTTATCCTTAATCCCTCTCCCTCCACCTCCTCCAACCAAGTGAGGATAAGCTCCCCCCTCTTATATTCTCATGGCTCTCAGCAATTATGAGTCATTATTCTCATATTTTAGTCCTAACTATTCATTGGTCTTGTTGGTAATTTTTCTTGGTACCTCTATTCCTAGGTGAAAACATAAGATCTAGATTGTGGGATTTGAAATCTATAACATACATTCAACACCATCCACAAACTAAAGACAAGAAACCCCAGTATTGACAAGGCATACAAGTCTTCTTCTCTTTGAACTCCATAAAACTTAGGCGGGTATACCTACTTACATCAACATATTAAAATAATATATCACATGGGTGATCCCACAATAGTGTGTTACACCTTTTTGCCTAAACGGATAGTGAAGTCTACATTTTGAAAGAAACTTTTAGATTCAGATGCATATTGTCTTTAAACCGTTTGAAATCTGAAGATAAAGTAAACTAGAGTCTTTTAGGATTTTCTGTCTAGATTCTATATATATATATATATATATATATATATATATATATATATATA